>CABFWO010002364.1:48304-64212 GCA_902155825.1 Timema genevievae
AATTTGTTTGAATTGTTTTTTTTTTTTGTTGTGCACCGGCCTTAATTCATCGGTGAATTAAGGGGGTGTTTACATGTGTATCTCTGTGAGTACTATAGTATAGCTGTAGGTGTTGAGAGAATTGACAGAAGTGTGTATCTCTGTCTAGAGTACTATAGTATACCTAGAGGTGTTGAGAGAAATTACAGTAGTGTGTATCTCTGTCTAGAGTACTATAGTATACCTGGAGGTGTTGAGAGAAATTACAGTAGTGTGTATCTCTGTCTAAAGTACTATAGTATACCTGGAGGTGTTGAGAGAAATTACAGTAGTGTGTATCTCTGTCTAGAGTACTATAGTATGCCTGGAGATGTTGGGAGAAGTGACAGTAGTGCTTATCACTGTGTTTGGTCCTATAAGACCCCCTTCACGCCTATTCTGACCACACGGGAACATTTGTCGGCTTAAATGTCGTCAACCACGCTTCGCGATGTGTTCTCGTGAAAAGTTATCGAATCAGTGTATTTGTCCGAACCTCGCTTCGTGAATAGAAGGCCATGGTAGCCATGGCAACCAGTATTCAACAATATTTGGCTTTCAACACTATTTATTTAAGTTGGCAACATATTTTACCCAGAGCTCACTGCTTCTTGTTTACTTTTGGCTGTATTTTCAATTTCTAACAAAGCAGACGACACGGTTTTTATTAATGGTTAGTATATATTCCTATATTAGTCATCACATTATTCGAAGGTCTTGAGTTATCAATTTATTAGTTACTATTACTTTAGTTATTATTAAAATGTTATTTGGTGGAATGATTTAATATTTTATGTAGGTCTAATCTTGTCTATAATTTTAAGTTTGGTCTAGTTTACGGTATCATTATTTGTAACTATACCTAGGCCTACTAGCAGGATGCTATGATTATTAAATGTATTACCGTACATTCGTTTGGCCTTTATTGACGGAAAAGTTTATATTATTTTATATTGTGTACCACCGTGGTATGCCCGGAAATAAAGAAACGTGAATAGATCCAATATAAATAATATATTCAAAATTTTTTAACTTGTCCTATTTGATTGTGAATAGTAATATGAAGTGATGTTGTTAATGAAGCACTAGTTGTTTTCAAAACAAAAACTATAAAAAAAATGATAATAATCTGTATTAAGATGTTTTAACTTAAAAGTACACGTAAGCTACGAGTAATTGTAGGACTCGTGAGGTTTGCTTTTAATGTATTAACCTTTCTTCTATTGACAAAAGTGGGCTATATTACTTCTAAAAACAAATATGTTTAGTAGGTTGCTAAAATTGAACAATTTTCCTAGATTATTTGTCATATATGTACCAGTTCTATGTTAATTATTATTATTATTAGCACCGCGTCTTACTACCCGTTCGGGTTATACGCACTTACGCTAATGTGCAATGGTAGGGTGATTGTGAGATGAAATGGAGGACCTACAGTTTAACGTGGAATCCGAACCACGGTGGAGGCCTGGCATTCCACACAGTCACAAGTTGTGATTAATACATATCTTGTCAGAGGTGAAGGAAGGGTTTGGCAATCAGAGAAGTCTGCGCCGGGACCGAGGATTGAACCCCGGACCCCAAGCACAGAAGTCTGACACCTTACCCCTAGACCACCAGGTCACCTTCTACGTTAATATTAGTTATATCTAATTGGTAATTTATCAAATGTTTTACAAATAATAAAGTGACACAAAACTAATACATTTTATTTTAGTAAGGAAATGCTAGAGGAACTTTGGCCTACAAAACTGTGAGAAAGATGTCAGTAAGTATTTACTAAAATAAACAAAGGTTGTTGGTACTGTAAAATAATGTAAGTCTTGGCAAATTATTTATATTGTTTATTTCAAGATTTATAACCTAATCTCATAGGGGCCATATTAGTTTGTTTTATTACGTGGTCGGTGCGCAATAACATTCATATATAGGACTCGTTTTCTATAGAAAATAGAAAATAATAAATAATTTAACACCCTCATTCTATTGACAAGGATACAGAGAATCAAATGATGATATAATAATAATAATAATAATAATAAATATTTGTAAGGCTTGTAATTGAAACAATTGAATAAAATCTCTTAACACCAAACCCCAAAGTCATGTTGGTTTTTATGATTAAAAGGTTGGGTTTTGTTAGTATGGGCTAGCTTATAATGATAAAAACATTCCACATTTTAATACTTTATTATTCGATTATTTACCAATAAATTGACTTAGCCTTTCATGTATAGGCCTACATAAATAAAAATTTCGAACAGTAGTAATCAAATTAATAATATAGAGGTGATATTGTTAAGCATAATGTGTAAAAACCCAAAGCTGCACAGGTAAAAACACATGTTCATCACTGATGTTTTTGGTGCGTTGGTTAAGTGTTGCAAAAGTAAAAAATTTCAATACCCGTAATTATAATTTTAGTAACATTTGATTTACCGTTTTCTCTAGAGTAGGATTATGGTCTTAAATTATTTATTATTTTATATATTATACCAAAAAACGAGTGTTATATTCACTGTATTTTTCGCATCATCCCTAATTTTTTCTATATCCTTATTTGTGATTGTTTATAAATATTGCTAAAATACCTTTGAAATCATTAACTTGATGGGAAATTATAAGAAGTAGATTTAATGAAATTAAACTGGTAATTAAAAATAAGCTTTCACTGTAGGATAAGTTGTACCTTTGTGCTTGATTATAAAAAAAATTAAAATACCTAGGCTACATCAATGGTTACATGGGCTAAAGCATCTACATTTTCAGGTTTGTCAGTGACAGAGAGGTCAGGGTTCAAATTATAACCATACTTCCATTCTCCCTCTATGCAAATGTAGGCACATTCTTCTCATGTTTACTTCCCTCATCCTAACTTCACCAGTGTAAATATCCCAATATCTTTGAGAGGTAATATGACTCGGTGGACAAAAGAATATTCAATCCTTAAACACACATAAACATTTATAGATATTGTGAAAAATGCCATCCACATTGTTATTAGATATAGTGTAGAAACCCTCCAATTTTAGGTACTCCCAATACTCTGTTGGCCTGGCTCATAACTATCTTAGTGTAGATATTAATACTTTATGTTGTTTGTTGTTTTTACAACTTGATTGCACTTTGTTGCAGTTTATGAATAGAGGTTTGAATCTTACACGAGCCTATAGAGTATTTTTCCATCCTCTTTCCATGATAATGCGGGTGCATTTCCTCTTAAATATCTTCTTCATCCTAACTTTATTATATTAAAACGCCATGTATCTAAGGATGTTTGTTTTTATCATGCAGTTTTGTTTCAGATGATATTGAACTACCGCAGACGATGAAGGACAAGTGAAGCTTTTTGATTGTGGTTTTGTTTTCTTTTAATAAAATAAGCTGCACGGTCCTACTAGTGTACTTTTTGTAATGGCTTTATGTTAATTAAACTAGAAAATGTACAGCAATCACCATTAGTAAGTTAGGCCTAAAATGGTTTTTAAGTCGGTCTAAATAAACAACTCTTAAATCAAATGTCTGAAAATGGAACGATTTATAATATACTCTACAATTTGTATAGAGTGACTAGCATGTGATCTAAATGTGTAGAAAAAATCAAAATTAAGATGAAACTATTTGGTAGGCCTACTGCACAATTAAATAATTACCTATACTAAGTTACCTACTTTTATTTATAATATGAAATTCAGTGTTTCAACGTCATATCAAAAAACATGTAAAAATACACATAATGCGATAACAACTAAAACATTGATAAACTTTATATTTTTTATTCATATACGTAACAAAAAAGTCCTATGCTAATTTTACATTGCTTTTTGATTTGCAAGGCACTGATGACATTGTGTCAAATAACATTTGGAATTGGGTTTACTTTATGGCGAACGGTATTTATTAAGAAGAGAAACTACGGAATATATATCGACCACGACAAACAATTTAAAACTTCACACGTTGTTTAAATTATTGTTAAGCCCTAAACTAACACTTTCAAACAACTGTTTTGAACATCTATGATGCAAATACAAATAAAATTCCCACTTGAACATTACTAAACGTTAAACACACTTAAATAAATCTTTACCAAACTAAATTGGATAATTTAAACACTTAAACAAACAATCAAATATATAACCATCAAAAGTAAGTAGTGAGCGTAATTAAAATCGGGAAGTTAACAGAGCCGACACACCAACTGACGACACCGGTCAGAATCGCACATGTCAGCTTCTCAACAGGATCGAGCCGACCCGAACTTCTCAACTAGTTCCCGTGCGGTCAGAATGGCCCTGCAGAGTTCCTTAGAGAAGTGAGAGTAGTGTGTATCCCTGTGTCTGCGAGTCCTATTAGACACCCAAAGGTCCTTAGAGAAGTGATGTTAAGCATTAAGCATTCAGCATACTAGAACATGCTTGCAACGTACGCTCAAGATACCAGCCACAGTGGAAAGGTTACGACACGAAGGATGAAAGAATGTTTATCACCAGGGATTTTAATTTGTTCTACTCTCAATAATACCAAGCCCAAGTGTCCTGACCATGCTACCTCTACATTATAAAAGTTGAGCACTCAACAAATAACGTCGATGGAGTTAGGGTAATGATAAATGTTAATGCAAAACAAAGGACATTGAATCAACATTGGCCTTACGGCTCATTTATTTTCAGTTGATAAAATGAACTTAAGAAAGGAAAACATTATAAACTTTAAAGTTAGCGATCAGAGCTTAAGATTATACATAATCCAATATACAAAACAAGAAGTAATATATTCATTAATATTTATATCTACTAAACAATATTCAAAATTAGCGACCCAGTCACATTTAACAACATTCAAATAAACATTTATAGCATAACTAGAAGAGATATGCTCGTATCTAGCGCTGCACATAATCTCAATCAAAATATCAAAGTATCCCCCAACAACATTTAATATAAAAAATCTCCAAAATAACGATTACTTACATTTAGGTAAGTCCGTGACTGATATTGGCATCAAAGAGTGATTGCTCCATACTGGGTACTTGCTTATATATAATTTAGCACAGCGGGAAAAATATGGGAGGGTGGTATTTCATGTCAAATGATGTCATATTCAGCTAGTTAGTGCGTGGTTCTCTCATCGACGCCTGCGCACAACGTCAAGAGGGCGACTATACGGGGGTAGGGAAACATACGTGGTAGTACAGATCACCTCTTTCTCCAAGTGTTAGCGCCTGCGCAGCGCCCGCCATTCGGGGAAAGCAAGCCGAATAACATAGTTTTCTGCGACTTCATTCTTGTTTTCTCGTCTAATATGAACGGTGAACAGTGATGCATGTTGATGTGCGTGGAGGATTCATATATGGCGCTGGTTTCCCGGTAAAACGGGGTAAGTGTGTATGCACTTTTGTAGGTGGCGGAGGTTTGGTGGTGAAGATGTTTGTAGCCATGGTACAGTATCCCTGTTTATAGTCCTACAGTACACCAAGAGGTCCTTAGAGAAGTGATGGTAGTGTGCATCCCTATGTATTGTTCTATAAGACACCAATAGATCCTTAGAGAGGTGACAGTAGTGTGCATCCCTGTGTATAGTCCTATAAGACATCCAGAGGTCCTGGGAGAATTTAGCGTGTCTGTTTACCTTAAACTGATTATGGTAACAAAATTAACTGACGTCCCATTTATTATAAATATTTATTAATCTAGAGACACAAGATAAGTGGTCCATCCCAATCAGTAGGATTGAGTGGAAGGGAGGGGTATCTAAAGTGCATTTTCCACCCTAGTGTATTAGTTTAATTTCACTGATAGAGTGAGAGACTCGTGGCACAGTAACAAATTCATTAGTCATATCTACCTATTTCGGTGGGTGAATTCAATGTCGTGTCACTCTAAGATAGACTGACCTGATTATGATGGGTCAATCAGGTTTTAAATCCCGATCTGTATTGAGGGTGTTTCTTACTAAATAGTTTACTACTCTTTCTTCACACAAATATGGCTACACGATCCATAAACTCAATTCTCTTCACCCCTAGCACATTGCCATCATTAATACATAGACGTAAAACCCGAACAAATATCGATATTCAGTGAAAAAAAATTAAGTTTTCCAAATAAATAAACTCTTATATTCAAATGGTTTTTATGGTTTGTTATCTGACCCTTTTATCTGTGTTTTAGTACTCCGTTTTTTTGTCAGATGATCTATTGATGTTCGTAAAATTTGAATCCAATTTTAAGAATCACTTCTTTCCTAAAGCGTGCGCAGCCGGGGTCACCCCACTAGCCACAAAATAAAAGAGTAAAATCTAACGTGACAAAATATGAAGTACCTAATTTTGTTTAGAAACCGCGTCAATGTATATTCCAAGGGTAGTGGTTGTAGACTCGCTCTGAGCCGGCTAACGGATTGACAGGTAATTTAGCTTTGTATTTTTTAAAGAATACTATTGTAAAATAAAACATCGATTCTTCCTTATTTTATTTTATTGTAATTATTTTAAAAAATTCAAACATATTCTCAAGGGAGGTTAATCCCTACCCCGTCTTTCAGAGGGCACCCCCATTAGTCACACCTGCACACGTTTATGCTTCGTACCCCCTTTCAAAGCTTTAAAATGTTTTTGAAAATGATAACATTAACCACGTGAGTCTACAGAACCAATGAAATCGGCGTTGAGTTGTATTAGGGGTTTATTTAGTAATACGTCGAGAACTGGAAGATTTCTCAAGAAATGGTGCCTCAAATACATGAATGGATATTTTTATAGTTGGTTTGATTTTTTTGTGATGCACAATGAATGTTACTCATAGCAGTATTATGGCAGGTAGAGCGGTAGCTGACAGTAAAATATAATTAGCCCTCACTCACTATTTAGTTAAAAGATTTATCATCAAAGGCTAACAAAGACAAATATGTTATTTATCAATAATATACAGCTATATACAAATCTTGGTTTCCATGGTGATGTAAACAAAGAATTATAGTAAAAATGAATCAATGTCCACATAGAAGGAAAAGATCGAAAATTTACTAGGAAAATTGTGTTATAGTGTTAGGCATTTTGATTTCCTTAATCTTTAAAATGAGTGGTCTTTTGTCAAAATCTGTTTAGTCATTTCCTCGTAATTTCTATTACTGGAAACGGGATTACCAAATTATATATGAGATATGATAGAGAGAGTGATAAAATGTAAATGTGAAAATGAAAGAGTGTTTGAGTGTTTGAGTGTGTGATTATGTAAGTGTGTGGGTAAGTATGAAAATGAGAGCGTGAGCGTGAGTTTGAGAAAGTGAGTGAGGTGTTAGAAAGTGAATGTAAGAGACTGAGAATGAGCCATTGAGAGAGATCTAGTGAGTGAACGATTAATAGTGAGAGTATGTGTATGTGTTAGAGAGAGAAATACTAGGAGAAGAGGGATAAAGTGTGTGTGGGAGGAGAAAGAATGTGTGTGAGTGAAAGAGAATTGATTTGGGAGAATGCGTGATAAAGTGTTTGAGAGAAATAGTTTGAGATATAAATTGAGAGAGCGAGTTTGATAGAGTGATAGTGGGTTTGAGAGATAGTAAGTTTGAGATAGAGAGAGATTAATAGAGTGAGGAGAGAGAGTGAGATTGTGAGAGTGGGTGAGTTAGAGTAAGTGAGTGGGATTTAGATAGTTTGAGATAGTGAGATTGAGAAAGAGTTTGAGTCAGAGAGTTTAAGAGAAAGTTTGAGAGGAACTTTGAGATAGAGATAATTTGAGAGGGAGTTTGAGAGAGAAAGAAAGTGTTTGTGAGAGAACATTCAAGAGATATAAATTTAAAGAGAGAGATCGTTTTAGGCAGAGATAATGAGAGAGAGTATAATAAAGATAATGTGAGAAAAATTGTGTGATAAAGAGTGCATGTAAGGATAGAGAGTGTGTGATAAAGAGGGATAAAGTGTGGAAGAGAAGTTGACAAATATATGTTAGAGAGTATTTTCTAACGAGTGTGTGTGTGTGTGTGTGTGTGTTTGTGTGTGAGGGGAGAGAGTGTAATAGAGTGTGTAAGAGCGTGAGAGAGTTTTATAGAGAGAGATAATGTGAAAATATAGATGTGGTACTCAAAAATATTACTTTTAAATATCATATCCTCAAGATTAAGCGGTAAAATGAAAACATTGCTTAACTCATGTGTTTGGATTGTGTTATTATTTGCTAAAATGATCATCAAAACTCATTATTTGAATTAAATGAACATCAAAACCCACTATTTGAAGAAAAAAAGTACACCAAAACTCATGCTTGGATATATAAAATGGCTATTTTTAAACGTTATTCAAGATCATTTTATCCTTTTTGAACCTATAATACATACCAAATAATATTTAAACATCATTTTATCACATGCGAAACAAAATGTAGACCATATTTTCACGAATTTTACAACTTAACCTTTTAATTTTCGACTGATGCTCAATATTATTGATTTCAATGCGAATGAACGATAGCAACATTCCAATAAAAAATAAATGTTTCCCAAGTTTAGGAATCTCAATTTAGATGTGTTATTACCAACATCCAAAGAGAAATATTCATCCAAAGAGAGAATTGTAATGTGTTTGGACCAACAAATAAAGATTGAGTTATTATTTTTTAGCCAAAGAGATATATTTTATTTTTATTTAATTATTAAACATAGAGCCCCGGTATATCATTTTCGTAAATAGAACTGACTCACATCGTTGGGTACGTGGACCAAACTCAAGGCTCATCAAGTTTGCTTTTCCAGTCATAGGCAGGTAGTGGTTTGAATCCCTAAAAGGAGTAGCCCTACTGATGCTCCTAAATGATTTTCCTCTGAAACGTGGGCACATTTCCTCTAGATCAAGTGTTTTCAACTTAAAAGAGCCTGAGGGCCATGTTTAGTGGTGGTCTGCACCATGATTGGCTGAGGGGTGGAAGAAAATACTCACCACGCAAATACACAAGTTATTATAAAAATAGAGCGCAATTAAGTTTATTACAGAATTTAACATCAGTTTAAGATTTCGTGGATTATTCCTATGCAAGTCAAAACTTTTCGTTTCTCGATTAGAATCCTAAATTTTTCTACAGTAGACTATTTCTCCATGAAACTTTATGGGCTGCCAAAAAAAAGGCATCGTGCATCGGGCCACGAGTTGGCCTGCTCTATATTTTACCTTCCTATGATTTATCCATTAATGTTATTAAATTAGAACAGTTAGGACGGGTACGAGGGGGACCCCATTTAGATGGGGTTTCTAGCGAGGTTTTAGATCTATATCAGTCTGGATCCCACTATCTAGCTTTTGGTCAACGGCGTACAAGTGCAACGATAGTATACACTTTGCTGCCTCCACTGGTGTTAAGACTCAATTAAATATTATGCAATTAATATGTTTGAGCAAAATGGTTGGCTGGTAAGTAATTTATACGCATTAGTTTGATTATAAATTTCTTAAAACATGTCTACGTCTAAAACTGACAGAGGTAGCACAGCGATGTCATTCTTGAGCACTGGAGTACTGAGCTCAAATTCCTTTCTGGGAAATTTTGGATGAGATTATCAGATATTTATAATTATTAATAATAGAATTAGTAAATGTATGCATTCAATAAAATGATTTAATTCCGGTGTGCAGGATATACAATGTAATTTAATAGAATAGATTTATAGGATCTAGCTCTAAGTAAATTAACAAATATTGACTTGGAGAGAAAATGGGCGCCAACATTGTGAATATTGGTTTTTCAAAAGTCTAGCATAACACTTTCGTTTAAAACTGGATTCCTGGGAGATCGGGGTTTGAATCCTTTTCTGGTGTACTTTACTTTACATCCATTAATGATTCCAGCCTGTGGCCTGGGTCAGTTTTTTATTCAAGCGATATATTTTCCACTACCAGCCTGCTAGACCCGTCGTAGCTTTATATGCCTTATAAGTTATAATATAACTTCAGACTGAGACAGGAACAACATCCAGTCCCCTTTCGTTAATTCATAGCTGTGCAAGAGTAAGCCCACATTTCGCCAATGATCTTTTTTCGGCCATGCTGAAAAACGAACCCAGGACCTTTAGCTCAGTAGACAGACACATTTCTGACGGAGCTAAGGTGTCGGATAGTCTTATATACATGGTTATTTTTTCTTAATTGGTTTCCCACTCTTCCTCCACGCAAATGGACGTACATATCCTATAATATTTCACATTCCTTATCCCTATTGAACTAGCGGAATTAACACATGCGTATAGACCGAACGAGTACCCGCTAGAAAGGAGAAGAAAAATACAAACGTTGTTGAAAACTAAACAGTAAACTTGATATGGATTGGCCTGCTAGTTTAGTCAGTTACTGGTTTAAAAATAATTTATCTAGCTTTCAAAACACTTTTAATACAAAAAATATACCCAGACGTACCATTTTGATCAACGGAAGTTGCCCAAACGTTATTTCGGTGGATTTGGGAGGGGTGTGGGGGAAGAAATCCTTCTGACTCTGAACCAATTACCAGGCGGCTCACGTGGCCCACAGGGGCTTTAGTGACGTCACAAACCATGCCACACAAGCTTGTTGCTTGCCGGGGACTTGATTGCGGTCCGGATTCAATTAACATTCGCTATATGGCACAACATTTCTATTACGTGCGGCCAGTATTTGCTTTGAGCTGTCATATTCCACACACACACACACACACACACACAGTTCGCCACCTCCGATTTTAGTTATTATGTGACTGTCACACGCACACGTTATAGGACCTCCTATATGTTGTCATGTGTGATATTGAATTGCTTACCCCCCACTCCTCCCTTTATCCCTCATCTCACTTGAAACTAGGTATTTAGGTGCTGGTAGGTTAATATGTGAACCAGGCAATTAGAGCCTGGCTTGATGTATAGAGACGTTCATATTTACAATCTTGCCGCAGGCATAGGATTGATTGCATCGGTGAACACGTGTCTAGTCTGGTCTGTTAGTGATACAGAGGACTGGGATTGAGTCCCAGTCAGGAGACGTCAAGGGTAGTTTTTACTAAACGTTCTCGCATTCTAGCTTCGTTAGATTACTAGTATTTTTTTCTCTACTTTTTACCTTCCTCATGCTTAAAGTGTTAATTTAATTAGTACAAATGTGTATAATCCAGGGGAGTAGAAGTGTAAATATATCTTAATATATCTCATATATGTCCATAGTGCATATTTTAAGTATTGTTGATCTTAAAGAATTTCAAATGACACGTGTTTTTGGATTGTTTTAATTATTAATTATATTATATTGAAAGATTGAACCAATAGAGTAAAGATGGTGATTTTGACCTAACACCAGTGCGTCCATCGACACATAATTTAAACCATTACCCAGTATACCCAGTAACCACATCCCCAGCCATTGATGTTTTATTTCTATGATCAGCACTTTCAGAGAACACTTTATCTGCCTCACTCCATGAATTTATTTATCAGAAAGTTGTAGGTGATGTCGATTAACGTCATATATCTAGGCCTATAAGTATTTATATATATACATATATATATATATATTTATATATATATACATATATATATACATATATATTTATATATATACATATATATATATTTGATATATTTAACGTGGAATTGAAGGGTACGTGAAGAAAGCTTAGTGTTTATGTAGTTTTTATTGAAAACAATTTTTTTAGCCAAAATAAATAAAATAATGCCTTAATAAAAACATAGTTTAATTTTATTCACATGTTGATATCAACATTTCCTGAATATCTGTCATGAGCATGGCGGAATTATCTAACAAACTTTTTAAATTAAGAGAAAAAGTTGCCATAAAATTCCTGCACACACTTGACAGATATTTAAAAAAAATGGAGGTCACCATGTGAAGAAAATTAAACTCTATGTTTCTACTGAAGCAATATTTTATTTATTCTGTTGAAATTTTTTTTTGTCATAAACACCACAAAAACACTGGCTTTTTCTTGCGTCCCCTTTTATCCCACCTTAACGTGAACTTTCTGAAACGATTCATTATCTCAGTACACAACTTATACACTAATTTAAATCTAGAGCAGACACAACATCCAGCCCCCGCCCGTTTATCCATCACTGTGGAAGGGGAAAATCACATTTCAACAATGATGAACTTTTTGATCATACCAGGAATCAAACCCAGAGACCCATTATATTAGTAAACAGACACACTACCAACTGAGATAAGTTATTGGAATATATATACATACATACATGCATATGTATATACATAATGCATTTATACATATTTACATATGCATATGCATCTATATGTATATAAGTATGTCATAAATATACATATACATATACATATACATATACATATACATATACATATGCATATACATATACTGTGTATTTATGACATACTTATATACATATATATATATATATATATAAATAACACAAGTAGCTTCACTCCCTCTTATAAATTATTTTACCAGATCGTTAGGCTCGTGGACTAAAGCCTAAGTTCTTCTAATTTAGCTTGCGGACCGCGGGAATCGGGCTATAAATCCAGTTGGATAAACCAAGGGTGTTTTTTACTAAAGGGATTTATTTCTTTACACCAATATGGAAACGTTTTCTCTAAATTCTGCTTCCCTCTCTTCTCCTAATCCCATTATGGAGATTAAATCTGGACAGTCCAGAAGAGTAATATGATATGTGTAAATAGAACGACATATTGTGTTTTGTCCACCCGCTATTACTACCCATTCGGGATCCTAAATTATTGTAATTTAGTATACATAATGAGAATATCAAGTGTTTAATAAATTGTACCTGCATTGGTGTGGATGGAGAGTGAAAAATAATTAAGGAACAATAACATCGATACATCAAATTAAGATTGGAATCTTGCCCTCCCCATCATAGGCTTCAAAACTGGGGGGAGGGCATGCGCATATAGCCCCCTGTTAAATTTTGGGGGATAAGGGAGGAAATATCTAGGGAAAATTGTACAATGATTTAATCATTATTCTCACAACCAAAAACTTTGAAAAATTTTGATTAGACTCATCCTTCATTCGCATGGTCTAATATTTCTTAACACACACACACACACACGTGTCCAACGTGTCCCCACTATCAATGTTTAATAGGAAAATAAGTGTAGACTATTTATAAACACGCCTTTATTTCAAGCAGGTTCCAATGTTTTGATCAATCAAATTATGACTGTAGCCAAACAATGAATTAAAAAGACTAATAAAGATCAGGTTAAAATATTGAGGACTGTACAATTATTATATTTATGTTATTTGAATTTTATTGGTTATTAAATATCGCTTTTCTAAGGCTGGGACCGAGAAACTTTCTTTAATTTGTTTTTACTTTATTTCAAATTTTTCTTAAACCTTATTATAATATATATATATATATATATATAGACCTATGTGTGTGTGTGTGTGTGTGTGTGTGTTTGTGTGTGTGTGTGTTTGTGTGTGTGTGTGTGTGTGTGTGTGTGTGTGTGTCTGCGGTAGTCGTTGTTCCAAGTCCAGTTTTTCATATAGAACCTAACTTGAATCGAACGAATATGTTAAATATTCTTGAAGCCGAATCAAATTTCAAGTATTTTTTGCTAGTTATTTTAGGCTCAAAAAAATATAAAAATTATGTATATCACTTTATGCACTAAAATTACTTGTAGAATGTTTTATTGTGCCATTTCTTGTGATATTTATTTTTATTCTGATAAATCAAGATATTGTCACATCTTTAAATTCAATTACTTCAGACGTCTTCTATACAAATTTATAAATTTTATTTTGTACTATACATAACAGTTCAGATTTAAAATATATTTACCGTTATTAGTGAAAACTCGTAATTATCAAAGCCGGAGTTTTTTCTCAGTTAAGACTAAGTTGATAATTATTTTGAAGTATCTTCAAAGCACCGTACATCCCTAATTTATTTTATGTATTTATATAAAACTCATAAATAGCATACACACACAGAGCCTATCGAGTAGTGGCTGAGTTATGTTTACTTACTTTCTTCTTTTAATTTTATTCAACCTCGCTTAGCATGGACATAACGTTATTTTTCCATCCCTCCTTCCCCCTGCCCTGACAGTAAAATAAAAACGCCCCTGCTCCCCATAGCAAGAAAACAATACCTTACGAATATGATGCCCTAACCCGCGTGACCACTGTTGGTGCTAAAGTTGATATTGATCTGCTTCACAAATTGTACGAATAAAAAAAAATCTATATAGAGGAGTTTCTTTAATCATGTGATGCTTCAATCATTTTAATATAACTGAATCTTGGTGAAGGGGTGAATATAAAGTTTTTAATAACGTAATGCAAGATTGATAACGATTTTAAGAGATTAAAGAACCGCGTGCTAATTAAAAACTTCAATTATTCGACCTTAAACTTTACAAATTCTATCTTTTTGATCAAGGCTCCTTTCATTTATAACCGTCTTTTACCAGAGAAATATTAATTTACCATCTCAAATAAGAAATCAACTTCATTTTACATGATATATTAAAAGCAATAATATATTCACAAGTTATTTTGAAGATAATAACAAAGTTTTAGGAAAATTAATAAATTACAAAATCTTCCTAACATATAATATATTTTAATAACATTTGAAATTTAATTTTCGTTTCAGAAATTATTTAAGAATTTTATTTTATTATTTTTTTATATAAACATAATCTTTTATAAGATTGAATTAATTGTATTTCTATGTAAAGTTTATTTTGTTGAATATTTATCTTATTTTCAAGTATAGTTAAATAATACGATTGCTAAGATTTAGGAATAAAGTTTGGCTCTATTTAATAAAGAACGATTTGTAAATATATGTTTATGCTCCAAGATTGGAAACTAGGTTATTTTCTAAATAATATATGTAATTTACAAAAAAAATCTATTTGAGTGCCTCTATAAATAATTTGATGTGTGTGTGTGTGTGTCTCCCCTCCAGAAGCTTATATAAGACCTAGAGGGATAACCTATGCACCCTTAGAGTACAAACTACGGGAAAGAACATAACAGCGGTGAATTTTCAATTTATTTTTTAACGATGGTGGCTTAAGGAAAGGCAAAAAGAGATCAAGTCAGATTATAAGTTATATTATACTGTTAGCATATTTGTTAAAATCTTATATCCATACTATATTGATGAAAAATCTTACCAAAATAACCTTGTATTTTTTTTTTCAAAATATAGCAAAATAAATTTAGCCAAACATTAAACGTTTTGAAGGAATTTACCAGATTAAAAAAAAAAGCCTAACTGCTTGTTTTATCAAATTTTTCTTGTAAGGTTTTCTCTTTTAGCTTTAATAGTTGTAATAATAAACGTAACTGAAGCCGTTTTAAAGAATTTTTTTTTGTGTGTTTGCACTGTTAGGTAAAATAAATTAAAAAATGTATTTTATAACAATGTTTTTTTCCTTTTTAGAGTTGTATATTTATGCCAATGAGGCAGTGATGGAAGTATAGTATGAATTAAAAAACTTGTTTACGTAGATGAAGAATGAGAAACCATTTAAACATAAACACCTCAATTCACCCTGACCTACGTGTCACTAACAAATCCATCACGATGAGACGGGTGTATCTGTCCACGTGACCATCGGTGCCTGCTCAAGATTAATTATTAGCATGATAATTATCCTATTAATCAACTCATTATATATTCTCACTAGTGCTATATAGAGAAAGTCTTGTGACCGTGGAATACTCTCCTGATACTATTGTTAACGACATGCCATCATTCTTCTTCCTGTCAGTTTGTCTGTATGTGAACTTAGATAACTAGTTTGTTTTTTAAATGCTCATTTTATTTTGTAATACTAATAAATATTATTTTAAAATGTGGTTGCAATAGACAGGATTGCAAATGACGGGGGGTGGGGG
>CABFWO010002364.1:65414-124564 GCA_902155825.1 Timema genevievae
TTTTTCTCTTTTTTCCCTTCAGTAAACTACCCTTAATTTTAGGGGTAGATATCCAATTCCAAAAACCCCTCGGGGCAACCCTATGAAAACCCTAGATATCAAGTTTCAGCTCAATCGGTAAAATAGTTTAGGCTCTAGTTGGAGGTACAGACAGACAGACAGACAGACAGACGGAAATTCAAAAACCACTTTTTCGGATTCGGGAAGTCATGAAACGTCAAAATTCATCAAAATCTCGAGTTCGATTTTTTTGACGATCACCATACTTTCTCTACCTGTAAGATAGCAAGAGAGAAAGTAAAAATGTTCATATCAACGAGTCGGGTTATATGCTTATGTACTAATGAAAGCTAAGACTTAGATAAGTTGAACCAGAAATTTATAAAATTAATTCATAAATCAAGCATTTACAAACACTTTATTAAAAGCTTGATTTATAAATTAATTTTATAATTTTCTGGTTCAACCTATTTAAGTCTTATCTTTTATTATAACAACTCCTTACTTTCAACAATTTTTTAGAATGCTTTCTAAAAAGCTTATGTACTAGTTTACACTAATGAATTAGTAATGAGGATGGTCGATATTTATAGGTGTATCCTCATTTGCATGGATAAAATTGGCAAGCCATTAAGTAAAAAAAACTCTCAGTACTCCCAACCGGGATCGAACCAATATCTCCCATCTATCAGCAGTGTAGTTTATTTTGGTAGTAGCACCTTAGACCATGCAGCCACGGAAGCAGGTCCTTTAGTAATAAAGGATGGCTCTTCAAGATTGTTTTACTAGGATTCATAATACTAGATTTTTTTAAGCACCACGTCTTACTACCCCTTCGGTGTATATGCTCTGTTTATTTCTGCCCACAGATACTGTGGCTTAAGATAGGGTAAAGAATTTAGAAACAATATTTTGAAAATGTATTACTCTGATCAATATAATAAATTATTTTGTGTTTACACTGTGAGACAGAAACAGTTTTCAAAATTTTAATCTAGCAAAAAATATAGAAACAAACATTCTTGGTTATTTTTTATCTCTTCCTCCTTTCATTTTCTAATTTAGCTTTGCTCTGAGCGTTCTTAAAATTTTAATTTTGCATTGTAATGTGTTTGCCTAAGACTTTGGAGTCGTGAGAACAAAGTCAGAGGGGTGAAAAGGTTGGATGGTTGGGCCGGGGGGGGGAGGAATATGTCCCTTATGAATGTCTCAAGTGCAAAAGGAAGATGTGGAAGGGAGGGATGCCAGAGTGCGCTTCAAACTTTAAATACACAAAGATGTCTAAATGCGCAAGGAATATTTAGTAGAGGAAGAATCGACCAAGTCTCGTTTATAAATAGTTAGTTGTTAAACATAATAATACACCTTAGCTTTCCATTTTAAATTATAGGATTGTAATAACACTTGTTCCTGATTGGTGGACACGCAGAATAAACGGCAGGTTCATCGAGTTAGGTTTTCTAGTAACCAGAGGAATGGGGCCCGAATCTTGGTTAACTGTACCAAGGGTTGTTTTTAGCGCTCCACCCAAATTTGAGTCTAGTTTTTTTCTTTTTAAGCTACAATGGTGCAAAAAAATAGAGAAAGATATTTGAACTAGACCTAATATTGACTTAGAAAACATTTTAACATTAATTTTGAGTTAGAACGTACACATATTCACAATAATAACACTAATTACCAATACTGTGAATGTTTACATTTAGCGCATAATAAACACAATGATACTACTCTGAGACACCCTTAGACACCCACCAGACACCCTTAGATTTATAAGCTGTTTATCTAATTATTATTATTATTATTATTATTATTATTATTAGCACCGCGTCTTACTACCCGTTCGGGTTATACGCACTTACGCTAATGTGAAATGGTAGGGTGATTGTGAGATGAAATGGAGGACCTACAGTTTAACGTGGAATCCGAACCACGGTGGAGGCCTGGCATTCCTCACATTCACAAGTTGTGATTAATACACGTCTTGTCAGAGGTGAAGGAAGGTTTATCTAATTCTTCAGGGAGAGAAATAATATACAAATCTTGGGGAAACAGTCAGAATTTTAGGTGACACGTTAAACCAAACTGAGGACAATATTCCTAAAATAAAGGTCAATCATCTACTTTTGTTATTATTTTTGAATATTTCAAAAACTTAAATATTTTTTAAATGTAATTAAAAATAAATTTTCTCTTAACATGGCTATATTTTTTACCAACAAAAATCTAGTAAAATTAGCTCTGGAATATTTGTTTCATATATAAATAAAAATATGTATATATAAGTTAATACCAACAATACATTTAAAAGACAAGTTAAAACAGACCAAGTATTTAGATTTATTAATAGAATAGATCAAAGAGCTAATAGTTTATTGATATGGATCTTTGTAATAACGTAGTTCATAAATAAACGTTCTACCAACATCGAAAAATTAGATACAGGTATAATAGCACTCAATATTACTTGAAAAAGATATATAATTGAAATATAATTTATATTTTGAAAATCGGTTTGTGACAGTTGTAAAATTGTTCACAAAAGTATAATTTTATTTTGAGCACATATAAATATATGATTGCAAATATATCAGGTATAGATATCACAGAAATAATAAATAAGATTTTGTTAATTCAATGATACTGACCAACAATATAGTAAATGTTTTATCAGGTATTCTGTTAAATTTAGGAACTTTATATTCAAAAATTAGTTATTGGCAAGCTCTTCTTTGATTAATTTTATTCAGAAAAAAGATATTTAGTTACTTATTTAAAACATTTTTCAAACACATATTTAAGCAAAATTGTTAAGGCTTTGTTAAAAAAAATCAATTTTGAAAAGTAATTTGAATTTAGAAAGATACGCATACATTCTTATTTGTTGTGTAAAACCTAATGCAGGCTACCATTTTAAAAAATAGGTTAATCCATTTTCTAACAGATATTAATGTCCAGAAATAAGTATTTTCTAAACTCTTCTTAGATGATTATTCATCCGAAATGTAAGCTAATTTTGCCATAGTATGAAACACACCATATCTATTTTAAATAAAATTGTATTTGCTATTTTTGAAAAATCGTTATTTTAAAAAGTCATATATTAGAAAATAACACCTAAATTTAGAGCTTGGATTAAAATCATGAATAGTATTTAAGTCATTTCATATGCCATATTAATTGAGTTTTAATTAAATACATTGCAACGTTTTTTCTGTAGGTCCCAAGAGCAGACAGACAGACAGACAGAATTGTAAAACCCATATATTGGTATTCGCGGGCACATGAAGCGTCACCCATCATAATTTATAAAGAAAAAAATGTTCACTATCACAATATTGTATCCATATGAGAAAGTAATGACAATATAAGACAAGGAAATGGTAATTTAACCCAGTAGTGTTGACGTGTTAAGCAGATCCAAAGGTCCTGAGTTTAATTCCCATGTTCGAATTGTCAGTTTTAAGTAGTATTGTATTAAAATATAATTATTTAGTTGTTTTAATATCTATTTTATATAATAACCGCATCGGCGTGCTTGCACTAGTGATCAAGACTGTCCAGTCTCATTTGGTAGTGACGTTGAATCCCAGTCAAGTGTATTGAGGATTTTTTCCTAAATTCAAGGATTCCATACTAATAGAGTTATTAAAGGGTTAAAATTATCACATCAGAGGTATTTTTTAAATTAATTTTTCTGAGCTTTCTTCCATTGAATATTATCACCAACAAATGATATCAGGTCAAATAAGGCCACCTTTAGGAATTACAGTCTTTAACCCAATTCAGATCCCACCACTAAATAAAGCTATTCTATTAACATCATGTGTTAAAATCACATGAACTCATCACGGACCAATCCACCTCCACACAAATGACAGAAAACCTCCTATATATTCTGTCCGACTCATCCTAGGATCAGAAAATATAGTTTATTTAAATTCAAGATTGTTCGTGAGGAAGGTAGGATGCAGCGGACTTAATTGGGAATTTTATATTGTATCAATGAACTTACTGCTATACATGGGTCAGTGTACTTCATTATTTTTTAATCTTAGCTCGCAGTACATCCGAAGAATGTTAGTTCCCAATACAATATGCAACACATGTCCCGGTAAAAAGTGGTCAAACTAGTTCACTGCGCAATGAATAATGCAAGGTGTGAAGTAGTTCCGACATGGCTATCAAAACTAGTCCAAGGCAGTGTACTCTGTCCAGCCGGCCAGTACCAAGAAAAGCCGGTAGGGAAAGAATTCACGAGTAATGGAACATTTTATCGGTCCCTTACGGGCGAAATCTCTCGTTTCAGACTTGGAAGCGAGAGAATGGGTGGAAAAAGGGTTGGGGGAGGGGGCGCTTAGGGGAAGGGGGCCACTTGTAAATAAAACATGAAAGCAACATGCACACTCACTCACCACGGTAGCCAGTGCTACAAGTTTCTCCAAAAAATAAAAATAAAATGCTGAAAATGTAATAAGGATAAAAACAAACTATCTATAGAAGTGTATTATTTCTACTTGCTCATATATATGCCGCATAAAACAAGTAACGGGATACAATAAAAATTGATATCAAGAGCTAAATAGGAATTCTAGCACTGTGCAACACAGCTTACCGGATAGTTGTTTTTGGAGTATGTATGTATGTATGTATGTATGTATGTATGTATGTATGTATGTACTGTATGTACTGTATGTACTGTATGTACTGTATGTATGTAATGTATGTATGTATGTATGTATGTATGTATGTATGTATGTATGTATGTATGTATGTATGTAATGTATGTATGTATGTATGTATGTAATGTATGTATGTATGTATATACTGTGTGTATGTATGTATGTATGTACTGTATGTATTTACTGTATGTATAATTCCCCATGCTAACTTTTCTATAGCTTTAACCAGGAAGCTTTTATCACTTTTATTCAGAATTACTATTTTTTAAGGTTTCTTATATAAAGTAATGTCGTAAACACAAACATAGACCAAAGCACTGGTATTTACCTAAACCAACAGTCTGAAAATGTTGATTTCTTTTACACACGAATAACCATACTGTATGTATTACATTTCTTTTATTTACAAGTCCTATATATAACTATAACAATATTGAATGACTCTAAATGATGCCAAATGCGATTATTTAGATCATGACAAAAGCATTTTTGCAGCACCTGAATTATTTATTTGAAATATATGTTTATTTAGAAATGAAATCAGGGCACACAATTTGAGCACGGTGCACATTAATTGTGGAACAACTAATATGAGTGCACACCAAATGCAGAATTACTCATCCGAGCTCGGTAATACCCTTACACAAACTGCGGGGTGGAAATTAAATTCATAATGACTTTGTTCAAAATGGAACATGGAGGTTAGTTAACGATAGGCTAGGTTAGGTTAGGTTAGGCTAGTGGCTAGGAGTTGAATGGAACTACAGGTTTTTCCACAATTCTTGTGGACCGGCTTACAGGTCTACTTTATTCCGCAATTCAAGGTGGTCCTTTGAACCTTGGATCTTTAACATATAGTATCAATTCTCTTCTACTACAATTTACAGGCTGGTCCTGTCATACATCATTCATAGTTTAAGGGAAAGTCATAGAGGATTGACTAAAGTTCGTTGCATTTCAAGGCCGTAGCAAGGATAGGGGAGGGGAATTATTAAAAACTAAATTCATCCCTTTCAATCAAAATCTAATTATACTCTTAAGATAGTAGCAACCTACCAATATTTATATATTTAGCACCGCGTCTTACTACCCGTTCGGGTTATACGCTTAAGTACTAATTACTCTAATGGATTAGGAATTGGGAGGGCTGAATTTAGAGGAAGTGAACCCGCATTTGCGTGGAGGGAGAGAGGAAAACCATTTAGGAAAAACCACTCCCAGTTCACCCGACCGAGATTCGAACCTCGATCTCCCCGTCCTCGGCGGTCGAGCTCAACACGACAAGCGCGTTAGCCAACTACGCCACCGAGCCGGGTAGCAACCTACCAATTGGAAAACATAGCCAAGATATTGCTAACTGATGCTATGCTTCTATAATAAAAAAAATTATAATAAAACATAGATATAAAATCATTATTTTATTTACATTTGTAATGATGGATTAAATAGCTAAGCTATTATATTTGTTAATTACAGTTATATCCGCATATAAATATCATGTTCTTTAAATTGAAAAATGAACACTGGACACGGGACTCGAACCCGGGACCTTTGGTTTAGTACGAAAATGTTCAGCATTTAGAATTTTGGCGTACTAAGCCAAAAGTTCCGGGTTCAACTCCAGTGTCCTAGTGTCAATTTTCAATTTAAAGAATACATTTTGTAATGTTGAATGGTATGTAATTTTAAAAAGGATCTGTCGTCAATTTATAAAATATAAGAACTATAATATATCAAATCAAACATGTAGACGAAAATTAAACTTTAATTAAGTGCTTCGTATCTTGTTTGGAATGATAGTAAATATAAAATCAAAATTTAAAAATAATACATATATTTGAGATTAAATACGAGGTCCCATGATTCACAGCAAAGAAGACTTGTACAAACTATAAACCAGCACATCTAAATAAACATTAACAATAATTTATACTAGCAATATGCTTATGTCCACTTTATGAACCAACAGATTATATCAGTAAATTACTTAAACCCCCAAGTTATTTATAACACAGACACACAAACCAGTTCCATCCATGATCATTTAAAATTGTCATTGTGAAATAAGAAGACTCCATTTCAACAAGCATACATTTTAGGCTGTGCCTAGAATCAGACCTGGCATATACGCCCAGTTTATATTTAAAATATACAAATTAAACTAGTTGTTTAGAAATAATATATATACCCTCATGATTAATAAACGCGCCCTTAGTTTAGTTTATTATAATTATTAATGTATGCTTTATTTTAAAACTAGGTAGATAAATGTATACTATAGTGTGATATTCACGCAATAAAAATATTTAAACTTCTCATTGCATACTAAGCTTTATTTGTTTTTATATGAGGCTCTCGCTTAAAACGTGATGGCACTTAGATTGTCAATAACAGCTCAAAGTGTCCTCATAAAACTAATGTGCGCACCTCGATAAGAGTTTAAGAACCGTGAAGACTTTCAACTCAAACTGAATATTGAATGACCTGTAAATATTTTAAGAGTTTTGTCTTCACTAGTGTAAATAACAGGCTGATAACCGATGTTAGTGTTCTTATTAAGGTTTAAAGTTTAGGACATTGACATATAAATTATGAAAATAAATTATTTGTATATTTTGTACTTATATTTCTCAGGAAATATAGATGTAAATTTCATACAAATATAGAATGTAAAATATTTACATAGAATATAACGCAGTTATACGTTGAATAATGGCAAAGCTTAATAGCGCTTGTAAGTTGAAAAGCGACATAAAATATAGCGCACTTATAATTTTAAAAGTGATACAAAACTATTAGAGCTTACAGGTTGTAAAACAACATAGAATATAGAGAAGTTCCATGTTTAGGATTAGGAAGGTTAAATTTAGAGGAAGTACACCCGCATTTGTGTGGAGAGAGGGGAAGATCATATAGGAAAAACGACCCTTAGTACACCCTACTGGGATAGAACCGTGTTCTCCACGTCATCAGCAGAATAGGCTATTACGAGAGTAGTGCCTTAGACCATGTGGCCAACGATGCGGGTAGCTATGTAGAGCATACTGCATCCTATAAGTTCAAAAGTAGCATGGATAGCAATCTCGTTCTAAGTTGAACATAGCAAAAAGATAAATACAACTTGTTTTCACCACGTTATAACACCCGACCGTGATGTCCACACATAGAACTAGAATATAAACATTCAACAAATAAAATCACACAGCAGCTTAGAGTAAATCTTTTGGTGCCAATGTAGGGTATCAATAGATTAGGGATATCTTATTGTTTTGCTTTAATATCCCTTGAACGTCAACAATCGGTCACCTGTGTTTTGTCTTCACTATGACATACGATTACACTCGAACCTATAATATATTAGAAATACTAGTGTCTGCATTTTTCACTTCTCAACAACAAACTTGATGAGCAAAATAATTATTTAATTTTAAAATAGTTAGTTTTCTACCTTTTGTAATTGTTTTATTTGACATATTCTAAGAGGGTACAATTGGTGGCCACATCCAGACATTTTATTAGAATGAAAGACTAAGATGTAATTTAAGTAAATATTAATTACTTAAATTTCTTTGAGATTGAACTAAAATCACCTGCTTTGGTAGCCATATGGTCTATTAAGTTACTATCTCAATAGACTATACTGCTGATAAAAGGAGATCAGGGTTCGAATATTGGTAGGGTGTATTGAAGGTTGTTTTTCCCTAAATAATTTTCCAATCTCCCTCCACGCAATTGCAGATACACTTCATATTCAATTAATTTTCTTCTTCCCTATCATATTAACGTAATTGGTACATATGGGTATCACCCGAATGAGATGTAGGATGCGGCGACAAAAAAAAACTACAATCTTTTTTTATATCTCTCAATATTCTCACTATGTTCTATAAAGTAAAGTACAAAGAACTCAAAACATTGCACATAGCTATTAATATTGGATTTAATAAACACCATATATTAGTTATAAATGTTATTTACACAAACTGTAATCTAGATGCTTTGCTTATCGCATGAATAAAATATTTAATAATCCTTTTACTGCGATATTTGCTTCAATTCCCTCTTTCTCCAACACTTTAATCTGTTTTAACAAAACATATGATGAAAAGTATTGGCAAACAGATTCTAGTTATTCTTTCCTTTAAAATCTCCTCGTTGTATGCTTTACTTGCGAGATAACTGAAGACGTAGCTGTGCAGACTGGAATGTGCCTTCTTTGTCTTATCACAATCTTCTTTCTCAAGAGCTCGTCTCACTCCATGGAAAGCACGTAGCAGTAGGTAATACAGCTGGAACCAGACACCGCACCCTAGTGCACTCTTACGTATTATAATATAGACAATACTGACATTGAGATTAGTGGAACAGTTTGGACGAATTTTAAAAAATAAAGAAAATAAATAGTTATTTATTTCTTTTTTAAACTATAAATACATACCATTTTAGAAAACATTCTAAACAAGTTGAAAGTAAGGAGTGGATTTGATTTATAGTTTAAGACTTAGATATAGCACTTAAAAATCTATAGAAAGAGTTGATTGATAAAGTTTGTTAAGTTGTTTGATGTAAAAGAAAATTGTAGATAAAAAATTATAATTATGTTAAATTTATAGTACTAACATATTGTCAAAATAGTGAATATAACACATCTAATAAAAATTATTCATCATCAATCTAGCAGTATACCGGGTGATGATAAGTCTAAAATACATTAAACACGTTAAAAATGTTTCAAGACATAGAAATAACAAAAGAGGTTAAAAATACAATGTTTAGTTCATCTGAGTTCATATTTCAAATTGTAAAAATGTTTAGGTAAAAAGTTAACATCTGCAAAAAGATTAAGTTTGATTGGTTGAGTATTAATATACAATGACTTTATAAAATGAATATATGATGAAACTAGGCCAAAGTATAGAAACGTAATAGATTTGACAAGTATAAATTTGACAAGTACAACATTTAATTTATAGGTTAACCACTTTGGAAAGAATTTAATTGATGTGGAGAATTTTGTAATATTCTAAGTCTTATCTGATATTTTTAGCCCCGTTACTCCTTTTTGCATTTCCAGCGTTAGAAGACGTTGGAATACTCAATCCGACATGTTTCGACACATCGGTGTCATAATCATGGTAAATAAGTCATTGTGAATGACACAAAGTGTTGGTAGGACGGTGAGATGTTAACTCATAGCTCACATGAGTTATTAAACTGAAAACCAAATTAAGCTAGGAAGATGTCCTCCATATCTTGGTGTAATGTCGGTACTGCTTGGAACTCAACCAACAACACCTTATTGTTCTTTAAATATAATAAGTTTTTCTCCTTTCTTTATTTATAGTTTAAAAATACCGGCCAGGTGACCACATTGTCTAAGGCTGGGATCTCAAACCTTACTCTTGGGGGCAACATGGCCCCATCGACACTTTTGCATGTGCCCGACACTTTTGCATGTGCCCGACACTTTTTGACCCCAAATGATAGCTGATAAGTTCGTACAAGATTTGTAGCCTTAATTGAAGAGTTAAAAAAATTATCAATTCTAAAAATCATAATTAAGATCAACTAAATAGCTCTTGCGGGGGTTGGTGGTCCTAAGTTTTCTCACACACATCATGGACAAATTGAATTATTTAAACTTGGAGCTGCAGAGAAAATATAAACAAGTAGCTCTATCTAATGCTCTGTAAGCTCATTTAAAAACAAACAGGTTTTGTAGATTTCTAATATGCAGATAAAGTATCTCATATATTTTCAAAATATGAAGAAAAAGCTAGTCGACAGTGACTTTATTTAACTTATCATCATTTGTTACCTAACGTCAAGTGTTTCAAGAGCAGTTTAGAAAGAGTTGTTTGCAGTTTACTATCGTTGAGACAGTGGTCACATTTTTAATAAGTACTTTTACTTACCAAGTAAATATAACAGAAATAACTGCATACATTACTAGACTTGTACAAGTAAGGGCAGAAGAACTATAGCTAGGGATTTTGAATCTTCAGAATAATATTGTGCTAAACTCCTATATAATGAATGAGAACTTTTGGAATTTGGTTGAGAGAAAAAATATTTCCTTTCTTGAAATTTGCAGCATACAAGATTAAATCCTTTTCGGTTCCACTTACTTTTGTGAATAATTGTTTTCAACCATGAATATCGTATAATCAATGTACAGATCTCAACTTCCTGAAGAACCTCTTGATGGATGTTTGTCTATAAACAGGAATATGAAGTACTGGCCGATGAAATGCAGTGCCATAGATCACATTGACTTTAATTTGGGCTGTATAAGAATAGTCAAGTACACCTGACTTGATACAGACTTGATGACTCTACACTTAATACGCACTTGAGATCGAAGACTGCAACAGACTATTTGAACGGCAAAATATCCTTTTCACACCCTTGAGTCCACAGTGCTGCTTCCTACCAATGATCTTAGAAACTATTTTAAACGCCATATATCAGCCCGATTTAGCGTAGGCCACTTATAGATTTGTGGTGACTTATTTTCACTGCACATGACAAATTAGCCAAATTATCCAACACAACACAACTCTACAACACAACAAAACAACCGGTATATTTAACGTACGTTATCAAAGATCACATTACTTTACAAGTTCTATCTCTAGCAGATGAAAAATTAAACAATTGCCAATCAAACACCGAATCGACGCTGTGTCAAGGGTAACTTTCTGTCGCCCTTGACTCAAGGACGTGTGAAGGGTGCATTAGCACACTTCATGACTATTCGGACAGATCTGCACTTGATCACGTGATTGCTAATGCAACTTTCGAGTGAACGTCAAGGGTCGACGGCGCGTGAAGTAGACTTTTCGGATACAGCCTTGGTAAAAATGGTTTGGATTAGTTTAACTTAATTTCTATAAAACCTAACCTTGCATGTGTATCATTTGCTGTATTTTATCAAATCACACTTTTTTTTAACAATATATGTTTTATTGTGAGTAACGTACACTATTAATTATATCCTATATATTTGCCTTGTCAAATTAAATCATACCCGCCGCACTAGCGTTAGTCTTGAATATGCACTACGGCACAAAATGTTTGGGGACTTCTGGTCTAAGGCTTCCCTCTCACTAAATACTGAAATGCCAATGACGTAGAGATTGGCGTTTGAATCCTGATAGGGTGTACCGAGAGTGGTTTTCACCAAATGGTTGTTCGCTCTTTCCTCCACAAAAAAGGGTTCATTCAACTCCTCTTATTTATAACTTCCTCGTGCCTATCTAATAGTCTAATCATGCTGAGTGCCTCAAAGAGTCCTAGGACTTAAAAGAAGTATAGTTTAATAATAAAGAAATATAAAACATTAATAGTAAAAAAATAATCGTATAACTCTAGGATTCTGCTCTTTTCTATGATTATTTTTAGGTTGTATTAGATTTATCATGATTATTCCGTTATTCAAATATTGTCTTAGCATTAAGCTACAAATAAAATTGTATTCTAACTGTCACGGGTCAGTTAATTTCGTCTATAATTCGTTATTTATCCCTTACACATTTATAATTTATATTAATTTAAATAGCTCCAATTAAATTGCCATTTAATTATACCTCCAGCACATCTAGCATACAATAATGTCTTAAATTTGGTTTATTCTACTCACTATTAAATGGCAGAGAAATAAACACTGTTTACGACACTCATTATTCCTTAATAATGTTTTCTTGAGATATATTTCCATTAACTAGTGAGAGAAAAGGTATCCTCACTCCTCCTCCATTCTTTCCCAAACCCTTCCCCACGACCCCAAATCTCTCATACTCAAGTGTATTTTAACGAATGAATGTCCAGTATTTTGTGTGGGGAAAAAAGAAGGTGAAATCTGACGTCCCTTCACACTCAAAGTCACTATGAGTTTTTGTTCTTCTTACAGTTTTCCCCATCTTTCCCTCCTCGAGCTGTCTCGCTCACCGCCATTTGCCCTTCAAGTAAGATGGATGTCCTGACTTGATTGCTTTCCTTGGTTCACATGAGGTCAACTTTTCCTGTCACGTATTAAAGTTACGTTCTTTACTATATTGCACATCAAACACTAATACAACTGATTGATTTTTTTTAAGGAGACAAAGTATGATTTTCAAATCACCAAACAATCTACTTGTCTCTATTAGCCAAAACTTTCTTGCCGGTTTATCCTTAAGGGTTCCACCTATTTGAAGGAATATATTCTCACACATCGTCATTTCTTAGAAGAATTGAAGTTTTGAAGATTTTAAACTTTAAAAATTGTCTTCACATATTTTCAAACATTTTATTTTGTTAGACTATCAAAGCATGTCTTTATTTATTCGAGGAAAATCTGATATATGTGAATCATAATTTACTTTTTAATCTATGAGATGCGATATGTAATATATCAACCAATCTCTCCATTTCATGAATTTTCTCAAACCTTTGATATATAAAATAGAAGAGTTTAGTTCTATAAAAACATGTTGATACCCTAAATATCTAGTAAGTAATATCTATTGCTGTAGCTCGTTCCTGGACTGCTTTTGATCTAAATATTAAAACTGCTGCCACAATAAAATACTTTCAACATAATCTTGTTCAAGGTCTGCGAGCAGAGTCTCGATCGTCGATGTGAGGGAAAATGTAGGAACACAGTAGGAATGTGATTGGAAGGTGAAATTATTATATATATGTGGAAAGTAAAGTAATAATTATTATTATATATAAAAATATATTTAATTTATTAAATATTATCAGCATTTTTTTAAATTATTTGCTTTCTCTATCATGCTTAGATAATATGTTATGCGTATAATGACATATGAATATGTGTGTGTGAGTGTGTGTGTGTAATAATTGTGTGTCTTAATTATTTTTCTCTCTATCTCTTTGGTTAATTCTACTTTCCTCATTTATTTTATTTTAATATGTTCATAAATGTACAATTAGTTATCTACGTTGATATATTTTCGTATTATTACTATCCTTATACAAATATTTTAAACTAAGTTTTAGCATATAAGTATTAAATGCATGTTCTTTATTATTAAGTGTGCTGAGTGTAAGAAATGACGCTGGCTTTTACTTAGCTCAAATTGAGATATTTATTATTATTATTATTATTATTATTATTAAAATGGACCATATTTTGCAATGACCAACTCGTAACTCCTGACGTTTGCAGTTTATTTCAATGCCTACTTATTCTAATCAAGGTTATCAAAATTAATTTATAGTGCAGGATTCTGAAACCAGATTCCTTACTTGGTCAAAAATAATGGGAACTTTTATAATTAAAACTAATTTTTAATCCACTTCATAATATTCACTTAATGTATCTCAAGCTCATTAGCATAAAAAGTTAATTGTAACACAAAGTAATAGTTTCTACTACATCATGCTCCATAAATGTTTATATTTTAAATTAAATATTTCTTAGTTTTAGGTTTAATATTATATGCCTAGTATATATATATATATATGCTTTGATTTAATTAATGTTTATTATATTTTATATGTTTTTAATTAAATATCATATTTATCATTTAGTTTTTAATTAATATATATTTGCGATGGAGATACGTGGACATTTTTGGAGAAATAAATAAACCAATTCATTATATGATCCAACAACCCCTTTTTATAAAAGTATTATAATCACTTCGCTAAAATAATACTGGTTGCGTATGTGGCATCGAGTCTAGGAAATAGGTTCTACTAGGAGTCAGGCCTTTCTCCGATAGAAACCATTTCGTATTTCATACTAAGTCTGTTAATTATTGTTTTAAGATTTTTAATAACAGGAGATAGCAAATTCTGTGTCTATTGCTCTGTCAGTGTATGTATGGAAAAAAAACTTACAGGACATATATTTCGGGAAATTTAGACTGACGCAAACATTTTGCAAAGGGATTATTCTCACAATATAACTGTATGTTGTCCTAACTTAGATATTTGGTATAGATTTTAAGCCTCTGACTTCCCGTCCAGACTTTAACATCATCATCATCAACAACAACAACAACTGTTTACAGACTGCTGCCGGGTCAATTTAGTAAAATGCCTCCATCTTCCTCTACCATTACACCATTCTTCCTCTTTAATTTATCCCATTCTTCTCCTCTCACTTGGACACTTTCTATTATCTGCTCCTGCCATATCTTTCTTGACCTTCCCTGCGGTATTTTCCCCCATAATGCATATCCAACAATTTCTTCAGCATCCTCTTATTTTCCATTCTCATTGCATGTCCATATCATCTCAGTCTTGCTTCCTTAAATATCTCATGTACTTCCTGTACACCAACTTTTCTCCAGGATAACTTCATTTCTAATCTTGTTCCTCCTCGTGACAGCTAACATGCTCCTCACAAACTTCATTCCCATGGCCTCCACTGTCCTAGTCTCTCTTACATTCAGTGTCCATGTTTCTGCTGCATATGTGATGTGATAATGGGTACAAAGTACGACCTATATACTTCTTACACTTCAACGGGACTTCTCTTCTACATAGCAGGTCTCTTATGCACCTATAGAACAACTCTCCTCTCTGTCTTCTTCTCATTAAATCCTCTCTACTTCCACCTTTCTTCTCAATCACGCTTCCAAGATATTCTACGTAATTTACTTTTCTCAGCTATACATCCAACCGTATAGCTTTATTAGGCCCCACCCTCTTGCTTGTTATTACCATCACTTCACACTTTCCCATACTTTATTTAATTCCAAACTCCACTCTTTTACTCCCTCATTCAATTCTTGTAGTTGCTCCTGTACTTTCTCTACCTTCTACCCCCATACCATCAGGTCATCAGAAAACACCATGGCCTTTATGTTTTTTTCACCCCGAGTTTTCCCGCCACTTTGTTCATGACCATTTCCATTACTATTAACCTATACGAAAATATAATTGAAAACCAATTTCCAATACAATTCGTAAGCATCTATAAATTCCTATCTCCCTCAGAATCATACATAGGCCTATGACACAAAACTCCCACAATAACGCAACCACAAGGCGAAACGAGTGTAGATTTATATCGATGTTCGTGGACTAGGCACGATAATAAGATAATTAGAACGAAGTGATAGACTTTGTTAAAGAAACATATTGGCTAGAAACGGCTTCAAATTTCACAAAAGAGCATAAATGAAATAAATGACTTGTTACAGTATCATATATGTTATGGTGCGACGCAGAGGTTCTCTTTCCTTCATCTACTAATGGAGACATTTACCGAAAACTGGTAGGATTTGTGAATTTAAATAATATACATGGTTACAGAGACATGATGGAAAATAAAAGCACCACATTCCACCTAATAACTTTAGTGAAATAAGATAGATCAATCTACACTTTTACGAAAACATATTGAGAAAAAAGTAATATCTCTGCTCCCCAAATAGCATAACAATAAACTCCCCATTTCCAAGACATCAAATAAATATACTATATTCTCCAATAGCTAGGAAACTATTGTTTTAAAACATTCTGGTTCTTACATATGATTTTTAATTTTAAATTATTACAACTTTACAATGATAATCTATTTTGTATCTCAAATAATTGCGGATATATAATCAAAATTGGAAATGTTAGTTAATGTAAAGTACACATAAAGTCATGTTCGTGGGGAAATTAGAGTTGACATTTTGTTTGCAATGTTAATCAGTGCCTGGATACCAAATATAATAAAAATCGTTGGAGCGAATTTTGATAAAAAAATATTTTCTCTTATTGTCCCTAATTTAGCGCTATAAATCTAATTCCAAAAATCCTCGGGAGAACATTATGAAAACCCTAGATAAAAAGTCTTAGCCCGATTGGCGAAATTATTTAGGCTCTTGTCCAAGATACAGAGAGGAAAAACAGACGATAATATGAAAACTAAATTTTCTGTTTGAGGGGGTCATGAAACGTCGTGAAATTTTTTATGATCACAATACTTCTCTCACAGAAGGTTTGAGAGAAAAAAATATAAGCTTCATGATTTGTCAAAGAACATAAGTATTTGCTGAGATGTCACCAACGGGTTATTATTTATTATAAATTGTTATGTCGCTCTAGGTAGGCGCTAGTTGTATCCTTGATTTTCGCATTGCTGATGAGTCACCATTAAGATAATCTTTGTTTTTAGCGTTAATTTATTTTTAGGTTATTTTCCTTTGACGGTATCGGTAGCTGGGAGAATTTTGGATGGGAGAATATGGTTTAGCATAGTAATATTATCAGACCATATTGAATATTTAAATTTTCTCTTACACAGATAACTTATTTTCTTACTAGTTTAGTAAATTTAGCGCCCTCTATTTCATTGAAAGTGGACTTTATTCGTGTGTTTGGTACACTATACTAGATCCGCCATTCTGTATTTATTAAGTTTCGGATTTAAAAAATTAATAAGTTGGGTTTCATAGCCTACATACAATATTTAATCTCTCAAGGACATTGGTAAGTGAAAGAAATATCCTTGGAAGGTCATACAATCACCGCATGGATTTTATATTATATTATATCATGTTATATTGTTAGTTTACTTGGTACACATTTTGAAACTGTCTGAAAAACACAGTCTTTACATTAGAATGAAAAATTGTTCAATTGAGAAAAATGCCTAACCAGTGGGATTTTGTAGGGAGGTGTTTTCAAATCGTAATTTTGATTGAACGATAGTGCATTCCCAGAAGATTCCTTCTCTTCCCTAAATACCTTAAGTAAATGTATCTTTCGAACCCAAGGTGGGCAGTTAGTTTAGTGTTTGACCTTGCCTTTTAGTTATAATTAAAACTAACAAAATCTAATTGCAGATTGACGTCAGCAGATTTGAAAGAGAAAGCCGTTGATTTTAGAAGATGTTTGGTTCTAGATATAAGGCAACTTAGTTATATTCCTTAAAGCCACCTCTATGATCACTCAGGGGCTAGAATCGGTGAACGTTTCTTAAAACACGTGGTCTAAATTAAATCAGCAAATAAATATTAGATACTAAATTAAAACGTGAATTATTACAATATCTATTCTATTAGGATGGAACTTCTATCAAATGCAGCTTTTTTTCCTTGCGAAGAACATTAATATAATTTTATTTTAATATTCGTATAATTATATGGGTATTGATATTATACAAGAAGATTGACAATTGCAAATCATATGGCTATACATATAAATTTAATATGAAGAATCTTAAGTAGATTTTGTAACTGTATTAAAAGTTACTTCATCTCTAAATCTGACTTTACTTTAAATTTGAGGAAATGAAGCTGTATGGTTGTCAGAATATAAGAATCAATAAATATATTTAGTAATATTAGTAAAGTTTAAACGTGATTCAATTTTAATATTCACATTATTCTCAATATTGTGAGAAAATAAGAGTACGATCAACCATCGCTAACAGAAACTATTCCTAAATCTTCTTCAATAGTTCTGCCATTTATGTTATGTCACTATTCACTAGTCTACGCTTGGATGCTCTAAATACGGTGGATCAGTTAACTACGAAAGTTGTTTGACATCTCCGGTCAGTCGATAATAATACAGTTAATGAGCTTAGGGATTGGGTTCAATTCCCGAGATGACTGGAATGAGCTATATCAGTATTTACCTTCCACAGTGATAAAACTAAGGGGGGAAGTTAGGGGTTATGTTCTAGAATTAGGGTAGTTTGTTTGTATTTTGCTGATGGGAAATATTTATTCACATTTTGAAAGTTAAATATTCATTACATTAAAACTAAGTAGAACATTGATTTCTAAACTAATTGTATTGTATTAAAACTTAAGAGAAATTGAATTTCCAAATGAATAATTTAACATTTATATTGAAAAAAACTATATTTTATTTCATCAAAGTTAAATGAGAGTAACCTTTCTATCATATCGACCAACATATGCTTCTTATCATAGTCAAATATATTAAAGAAATAAGAATTGGAGCACTAGCTTAAAACAATATTGTGCTATAGCAAATAAATGTTAAAAGTTGTATTATTTCACTTGAAAGACAATTTTTTTTTGTCACCGCATCTACTGACAGTTTGTGTTATAGACTACACCGGGTTATTTTAAAACCATAGGTTTTTAAAACAATAAATACAAAGTGTATACAATAAATACAATCGAGTACGTATGTAAATAACAAATATGTACACTCCGTTTACCCTGAAAGGTGGCCGAACGTATTACACTATGAACCTATCTTATAAGCATAGGGGAATAATGTAAAATAAGCTTGCCACCCCACAGGGTAGATAAATAAAAGCTACATTTGTGAAGCTGTTTGTAAGAAATAACTACTAAACATTTTTTGTGCTCGCTTTAGAGGTTGCCTTTTATTTCTCTTTGTTAATTTTAGTTCCACGCGTGTAGAATGTGGGTGGGTAGACAATTGTTTATACAAACGCTCTGCTTTGAAGCCAACTTCCGTCTCCAAAAAACAAACATGGCAGACTATCTAAACCTTTATGGGTGGCTTTGCATGTAATCCACAGATTTACAAGCAGCAGTCCAATTTATATCCTTAGAATTAGCATATTTTATTTTTAGCATCTTTGTTATTCTTTCGCTATCCAAAAGAGTAAAATCAATTAAAACAATATATATATAGCTAACTAATTTCAGTCATTTGATTAACTTTATAGCTTAAAATTAAGTTCCAATCAATAACTTACTAAAAAAATTCAAATAGAATTAAATAAATAAGATGGAATAAAGTTAGACATGTATGTTCATTTTTTATATGTAGTGTTTTATTTTTTGCTGAAATTTTTAGTAAATAAATCATGATTTAAAACTATTCAAGTGTAATGCTCTCAGCTTAGTTTGTTTCTTTATTCTCTCATCGACCCATTGTACCAGGAAACCATAAGGAAAAAGAGGGGCAGTAAGGTGAATTGCAAATGCCGATTTAGAAAGGCCATTACTTCTGAGACAATGCTTATCGAGTCTTCTCAAGTACAAGATGTGTAAAGTGCTGACAATTGCACCTTCTTGATAGACTTAACTATTCACTGAATGGCCAGAAGGGTAAGGTGAATGAAAAGAAGCTAACTCCTTTAAGACGCCTGTTGGGAAAAATAAAATCTATCTTGAGCACCCACAACGAAGCCGACGCGACGGTTCATGAGGAAGAGCCGGCCAACCCCCAAGCAAACATGAATCTTATCCAAGTCTACGTGATGGCTACGACTTGAGTCGGATAGACAGAATAATTACGGTTATATCACGAGTTCCAGCGACGGACGACGAGGGTTCGATTGGGAAGCAAGCTACAGACTGGATGTTCCTCGTGGTTTCTTGTTCCCCAATGGCCTAGATTCCCTAGAATCATCACGTTTAGTGTAGTACGGTACATACTTTTCACAGCCCTCATTAATAACATCACTCGTACATCCCATTTTGTTGTCTTTGTACTGCTTTCCACCTTGACCATCCTGATCAACAACGAATACAGAGGAGTGAGGAAATTTATACTAGTAATAATAAGTAGAACCAATTAAACGTTCATTAAAGTAGACTATTTCCAAGGGTGGCTTAAGGGACGGGTTCCCGGGCTACCAGCTCTAGTGGGTGCCAAACAGAGCACCAACCTTACCTAGCCTAGCCAACGTAACGTAGCCTAGGCATGAAAATATCTACACATATTTCATCTTTATAATAATAAAGCATGTTATATATTCGCCTGTTACAACACAACCTCTATTATTACATTATACATTTATAATAATGTATACAAATTGTTATTACTACTATAGGCTACCTACAGCTTGAATCGTGGTACCACCGTGGAGACAGAGCCCGTTTTAGTGGTTTATTTACATTGAACCTAGTGCAGCTAACACTTGTTAATGCATTTTTAACTTCGCACGATGTATAACAACACTAAAAGTAGCATCAAAATAATATTTTGTTAAATATTTCGGATAACATATCAAAAACGAAGTAATTGGATTGCTTGGCTAAGAGATAAAACAAGAGATTTCGGGTGAAGTAATGAGATGGACATGTAGCTCAATTAATTTGGGCCGCATTCCACACCAAACAAGGTACTTTATTAATACTATTTGTGTGCCATGATCCGGATAGAGAGCCATAGAAGGGCATTTTTTTGTGATGCATCCAATAAACAGTTCAACCGGAGAAGCAAACAAACACTCTTTTGACTCTCAATTTGATGGCAAATGGTGTTGCTCTATCCTGCAACGAAGCTGTGGACTTTTTCAGCACTGTAAAAGAATTGAATAAGTATTGTTTTGCATCTACCTTATGAAACACGATTATAAAGTTGTATTAATAAAATAACTTATATTCGTTACAAGGATGGAGAAATTAAGGATGTTTTGTACGAGATATAAGTTAATCCAAGAACTGATGCATTTGGTAAGAACATTGCTTTAAGTTAGGACAGAAATATAAACGTTTCCAGTTTTTGTGTTGTCTAATTATTTAACAAGCAACTCTCATTAGGAGCAACATAGCAAAATAATTCAAAGAGAAAACATGAACGTTTTAAAGGAAAATGAACCAATCGTAAAAATAATAAATTTATTGAAAGAAATCCGGTCAGACAAGATTTTTCACGCGCCAATTGTTGATGCAAATACACTTTAAATTGAGCTATAGTTTCCAGCTGAATCACAAGTGTGCCCAAGAAAATAAAAAGTGTCAGGTCAACGATAAGTCAATTGATGAACTAACTAACTTTGGATCCTAAGAAAGAAATCAACGACAGCTTATTTTTATACGTATTTGACTGTAGCATCACATCATTGAATTAACAATTTGTCCAACTTAACATACATAGTGACATATTTAGTTTTTATGTATGATATAAAAGTCATACAAAGGATGAACCGGTTATATTGTACAAACCAGCAGTCAGCACTGACTGACAAGTACCATTGGGATATTTATCGTAAAGATATAAATGGCACATTGGACGTACTAAATTTATGGCTACCAGCGGTCTCAGTGAAAACTTTCCAAATTTAATTGTGACGCTTCAAATCTTGATTATACTTCCAGTGACCGTTGCATCGAGAGAAAGAAGCTTCTCAAAGTTAAAACTTATTAATAGCCACTGGATATCCACCAAGTCATGAGAACATATAGTATGACTGGCAGTGATGTCAATTGAATATGATGTCCTTCAAGAAATTGACATAGACTCAATCATCAAGCACATTGCAGAAAATAAGGCCCGCCAAGTGCTATTTACATCATTATAGAATTTTATAAATGTAGCATGTAATTTATACATAATATAAAACTGTAGATTTGTCTGTACGTTCAATTTATTTTGATTGTTTCAAGTAAACTCATAAAGTACTCATCGGATCTAGATGAGAGTCAGTGGCGGACAACAGACCCCTGCAGCCCTGATCGTGCAGGGGTCGAGTATAGAAGTAACCCTGCATTGCAGGGGTTGAGTAAAATATTCATTACTTGTACATTTTTGTTTAAGTTATCGTAAATATTAAATTTATACATAATTACCTGTAGAATAAATGGGGACGTAGAAATGTTGAGCAGCAATATATTTTTTAATGAATGACATAAAAAATCTAAAGGTATCTATTATGTAACATCAATGACAGCGTATAAATCGTTCCCTTTGATAATATGCATGTGGTGGTTGGATAGTCGGCGTTCGTACTTTCGTAGGCGGCGAGTCATCTCACAAGCCACTGCTTAATCCAATACTAAAAACATTAGCCTTTTCTGTCATCATTTTCCTTTCCATTCTTATCTTCAGTTGTTTCGCAGAAACAATCTACAGGTTGACTAAATAGATATTTGTCCAAAAGAGTACCCTGATGAAAGCTATTAGGTGGCTTGGAATTAAGATGAAATATGAAGTTGAATGTACATACCTTATTTAGAAGATTTTTTGAAAAGGTTGTAGTCTATTAAACATAGTTTTTAGATGGTGTTTAAACCCGTTTTCCTTGAGCCAAGGCTAGGGTTACTTTTATATTTATTACCTCTCTATCTTACAGGTAGAGAAAGTATTGTGATCGTCAAAAATCGAGTTCAAGTTTTTGATGCATATCGACGTTCCACAGAATCCGCTAAGGTAGTTTTTGCAATTCCGTCTGTCTGTACTTTGGAGTAGAACCTAAATTATTTTACCGATAAGGCTAAAATTTGGTATCTAAAGTTTTCATAGAGTTGTCAAGAGGGATTTTTGGAAAGGGTGAAAAGAGAAAAATCTATTTTACCGTAATCAGCTCCAACGATTTTGATTAAATTTAATTTCTAAGCATTGATCAATATTACAAACAAAATGGCTACTCTCAATTTTTCGTCAAAATTACTTTAAGGGTTCCGGTCTAATGCGTAAATTTTGTCATTATATCTCAGTAATTCTTTGAGATATTAAATCACTTATAATTGCAAATAATTATGTATGTCTATTTAAAGTAAAAATCTTTTATTTGAAATACATTTTTACTAAAACAAGCATTTTCAAGCTATTCGCAAATGTATATGTTTTTTAACTTTTCGAAAAGTAAAGGTAAATTATTGCGACTGTAAAAAAAATCAACCTAAGATGTTGATGGATGAAAACGTTTCATGACCCCATGAACCTTTTAGTTTTTGCAATGCTGCCTGTCTATGTGCCTGTCTAACCCTAAAATTAAGATTAGTTTAGTAAAGAGCGAAAAAAGAAAAAAATCGATTTTCTCAAAATCGGCATTAATGATTTGGATTAAAATTCGTACCCAGGCATTGATTAAGTTCAACAAACCACATGGATATTTTCGCTTTCCCATGAAAATGACTTTTAGCGTACTTTACTGAATCAAAAATAAAATTATTGCAAAATTGTAGTGCTATTAAAGATAAGAAAACTTTTATTCAAATTAATTTTTTATAAATCCAATAGTGACTGAGATATTGGCAAATATATTAATACCCTTTTTTGAGATTTATTTGTACAAAGATACTACTTAAGTTTTAAAGCAATAATGATCTAATATCTTAGAGTAAGTTACAAAGTTAGTTTCTCAAAAACTTATTATATTCTCTCTTAACCTCTTAGGGGAAATGTTTGTGCAGCAATAATCAATCTCTATCATTTTAGACTCAATATTACGTATTTAAATATTTAATTGGTCAAAATTTATAAATCAGGAATTTAATAGCAATTCGATGACCTGAAGATGTGAAGCCCCTAATAAAGTTTATAAAATCTAAGCTGGAAGTCGAAATTTTAGTAAGAAGTGTTTACTCTTGTGGACCCAATATCGGTCTTTTTTATTGGTCCAAATATAAAAATGAGGACTCTAATTCTTTAAAAGTAAAAATTTTTAATTTTAAATAGGGAGTCAAAACTTTTTACGTAAGTATAGCGCAATATGTGCTCGAATTTACTAGTATAGCCTATATGATCTCGTTTAACTTTTACCACAAGTTTTTTTTGCTAAATATCTCAAATTTTAGACAATGAAGCGATGTCCGTGTGGAGTTCCATTCAATTTATTTTAATGTTAATGACTATATAAAAAATGTTAAGCCCAAGTCCACAATTACTATTCAAAAAACCTTTGAAATAGCTTATAAATGTATATATAATTCTAAAATTTTCTGGCCTCCAGTTATTGGGGGGATGCGCCGCCAAGTTCTAGTTGCAGGGGTTTGGTAAATCATAAATCTCCGTCCCTGGATGAGAAGTCTTCTGCTGTACTCCTTATTTCTAAGAATACTTGATAAGTTATATACCATCACGCGCTCTCTCATAGTTAAGAGAAGCAGTGTTGAAAAAACCGACTGTTAGTTTTATTGCGTTTCAAATTTGTAACAATTCACATATGTTAGGTTGCTATGAATAAATCTTCTACATAAGTCTTCTTGGTAATTAGTGGTTTGGAAATATCAATAAACCATGAATGTATGATTCAAAAATTTTTCTATCTTACTTGATAGCCAAATCAATTGCAATCCAAAGAGTAGTTACATATCACTCTTAAATCCAAAGAGAAACTATATATTTTATTGGCTGTTTTGTCTTAACATTATTATTCAAATCGTGATTATTTAACAAATAAAACTTACACCTCTATAATGTTCATTATCTTTATGTGATTTTACCCTAAATTTACATGGATACATACTCGGACAAATAGATTTATCCTCCCATCAAAATAAAGAAAATATTAAGCAAAATAATATCGCATATTAACGACTATTTAAATGTTAAGAAATAGATCTAATACATTTATTATAATTGTGAAATTTTGTTTTGTTTTTCCCTACACTTTTCACTTACGGTTAAGAAGAAATACTGTACTTTTTTAAAAAAAATATATACATTTTGAACAAAATATTTGGGTCCATAGTGGTCCACTGTAAGAGGAGTTGACTGTATATTGATATATTTACGAATCAAACATTAAATCACGTGACCTCCGGTGTGTGTAATTCCAAACCCAAGAAAAATAGAAAGGTGGTACTTGTCAAGACTTCTTAGTAAAACCCCAAGATGTGCACCTCAGGTGTATTTAAAATATGGAATATGTCGAGAAAATGCCTTAGACTGAATTTCAATTGGGAAGTGAACGTTAAACTCAATTAATCATGGAATATTAATTTTTAATAAAGTAATTGATTAAATCTTTAGGGTGTGCACCTGAGCCTCTTTTTACTTTCTCTCTATCTTACAGGTAGAGAAAGTATGGTGATCGTCAAAAAATTCGAACTCGAGATTTTGATTAATTTTGACGTTTCATGACTTCCTGAATCCGAAAAAGTGGTTTTTGAATTTCCGTCTGTCTGTCTGTCTGTCTGTCTGTACCTCCAACTAGAGCCTAAACTATTTTACCGATTGAGCTGAAACTTGATATCTAGGGTTTTCATAGGGTTGCCCCGAGGGATTTTTGGAATTGGATATCTACCCCTAAAATTAAGGGTAGTTTACTGAAGGGAAAAAAGAGAAAAAGTCGATTTTCTCAAAATCGGCTCTAACGATTTTGATTAAATTTCATTTATGAACATTAATAAATATTCCAAACAAAATGGCTACTCTCAATATTTCGGCAAAATGGCTTTAAGGGCTCCGGTCTGATGCGTAAATTAACATTTTTTATAATAGCTCCGAAACTATTTGAGATATGAAATTACTTAGCATTACAAATATGTATATATATTTATAATACAGATATTTTATCCGAAACATATTTTTATAAAATCAATAACTTTCAATCTATACGCAATTATATGAATTTTTTAACTTTTTGGACATTAAAGTTTAAGTATTGCGACCGTAAAAAAAACTAACCTGAAATGTTGATGGATGTCGACGTCTCATGACCCCCCGAACCCTAAAAAATAGTCTTTGCAATGCCGTCTGTCTGTGTGTCTATAAAAACTTAAAATTAAGGGTAGTTTACTGAAGGGCGAAAAGAGAAAAATTTGGTTTTCTCAAAATCTGCTCAAACGATTTTGATTAAAATTCGTATCTAGGCGTTGATTAAGATTATAAATAAACTGGCTATTTTCATTTTCCTATGAAAATGATTTTTAGGGTACTTTACAGAAGCGTTAATTTCCGTATCTCCACAACTATTTGAGAAACTAAACAACTTATCATTGCAAAATTGTAGGACTATTAGAAATAAAAAACTTTTATTTGACATATATTTTTATAAAAGCAACAGTTTCTGAGATATTTGCAAATATATTAATACAATTTTGTGAGCTTTAGTTGTAAACATATACTACTTAAGTCTTAACGCAATAATTCTCCAATGCCATAGAGTAATTAAATATAAGTATCTAAAAAAGTATGTTATTTTTCCTTAAAACTCTTAGGAGAAATGTTTGCATAGCAATGATCTATCTCCATTTTAGACTCAATAGTCAATATTTACATTTTTTATTGGTCAAAATGTATAAATGAATAATTAAATATCAATGCGATGACTTGAAGATCTGCAACACCTTATAAAATGTTAAAATTTTAACCAGAAATCGAAATTTTAATACGAAGTGTTGACCCTTGTGGAAGACATTAAACTGTTTGAAATGCTCTTAGGTGGACAAAGATGCGCCTCTTTTCTCATTGATTATATATCATTGTATATTATTTTATGCGTGTTCTTATGTGGAGTGGTGATGATACAATGTACATTATTCCGTTCAGAAATCTTACGAGTTTATAGAAAGAGAGAGAATGTCTGTGCGGTGCGCCGTACCATTTATTTACTAAGTATATTAAAATTAAATGTCTGTTGTGTTTTTTTGTTGGTTTATCAATTCCTAAACCACTGTACCAAATTATAATGCTGAAACTTTGGATGGATATGACTTGGACGTCTGGTTAAAATATAGGCTAATTACAAATTACGTCCCTCATTTTGTATCAAGATAGTGGTTACAAATCACTTCTTTTAGGCCTTTTCTCAGCTTAGTCTTATTGGACTTTCAATGGATCAACTTTTAAAGGTTCCTTGATACAATTATATTAGTCATTACGGCCAGGTTGAAAAAAATATGGTTAGAGAACACTACTATTTAGCTGGTCCAGCACTATATTTCTTAAGCTATGGGTAGCTTGACAATGGAATCCAATAATCAATCAAAATATATATCATTTGAGACTTTTATTTGTATATATGTATACAACTCCAAAACCAAGACAACTATAAATCTTAAAATCTCACTAATATATAAAAAGAAAATGTTGTCTGTCTAATGCTCAAACACGCCCAAACCACTTTATATTTTTAGGAGATATAGAAAATTCTAAAATAATTCAGAAATTTGGTGGAATTACTTCCAATACCCCAATAATTACTAAATATTTGAAATTTATAGGTGGAGTTTGGTAAAAAGGGGAGCTTAGATATTTCCAAAAGATATGTAAAAGAAATTACTTCTAACTTTACTTGTCTCTGTGGCCGCATGGTACAAAGTATACAAAATATTAACTCCTGTGGAGCCCCATGCTTTAAATATTATTGATTTGGAATCTCAGTACAATATAGACACCGCGGGCATTTTTGACGTGAATACGTCTTTTAATTCAAAACCGTATTATGGGGGTAGGGGAGGAAAGGTTGAGTATAACGAAATCATTCAGTAAGGTTTTGCTTAATAATTTATATAGTATTAAAGGTAGCCAAACCAAACTGGTGTCGTTTGATAGCTGAGGGAATCAAGATTTGTCATTGGACCTTCAGATAGCGCACCGCACCAAGTGGGTGGCAGGGTGGGGAAGGGGTATCTGCCATTTACTGTACGATCCACCGTGCCTAAAAAACTTACACCAAATAAAACTTCGTACTCTGCCGTGGTGTGACGCCCGTTTCAGTGTTAATCAACAGCTCTCGTAAACATCTATTGATTTAACTAGTAATACTTAAAATGCATTACAGTGTTGGTGAAGAAAATGTGGATTTAAGTTGAAGAATTCTAGAAATTTCTTAATTTCCACCTATACTTGCCGGAAAGCCAGCCAGAAATAAGCCGCACTTATACGACGTGAAAGAGAAGCCCATCAGCTATCCAATAATACCCCCAAGTCCGGGTCGGAACGAATAGGGAAGTATCGGGAGCGAAAGAAATCGGAAATGGCGCAGCGTGTTCAAGTAAAACCCCTAAGGCCTTGGACCGACGACCGACACAGCCACACCCAATTTTTTTTAACACAATTATATGACTGTTTTAACGTCGTAAAACAATCTCTGACGTTTTCCTGCAAATACGATAAATGTGCGATAGCGAGTTTTTGAACAGTTTCATTAAGACTGAGCTCGTCTGAAAGAAAAAAATTGTTTAACTTTTCAAAATGTGACGGACTAGAGGACTTTAACCCTCCACAATAAAAGGTTATAATATTAATTCCCAATTTCTAAACATCTATCATAAAGAATATCCAATAAAAGAGGGTGACCTGGTGGTCTAGGGGTAAGGTGTCAGACCTCTGTGCTGGGGGTCCGGGGTTCAATCCTCGGTCCCGGCACAGATTTATCTGATTGCCAAACCCTTCCTTCACCTCTGACAAGATGTGTATTAATCACGACTTGTGAATGTGAGGAATGCCAGGCCTCCACCGTGGTTCGGATTCCACGTTAAACTGTAGGTCCTTCATTTCATCTCACAATCACCCAAGCATTACACATTAGCGTAAGTGCGTATAACCCGAATGGGTAGTAAGACGCGGTGCTAATAATAATAATAATAATAACATCCAATAAACCACTGCTGATAACATGGCTCTACTCACCATAATCTATGCTTGTGTGAACCACATCTTTACTTACATAAACAATCTTATCCGAGCGCCCGCCATCATCGGTATTTGGGGTATCGGTCATGTCCATCAACGTAGCTCTTTGAATAGTGTTGCTGCATGCACGGAGATAATCGATTCAACAGTCCGTATGGGCCGTGTACCATTTATTTATTTATACTTTCATGCTTTCACGGGTCAATGTTTGAATCCAGAATCTTAGAACATATCATCGAATCTATATTGTCTGGTCTTATTTTGTCTTGAAGTCATAACAGTAGCTGCACTTATGGCAGTCCTCAGGTTTGCCACTACACAATGTATATAAAACACTTTTATTGCCGTTAACGTTACTGCTCTGCTCCTTCAAGAGATGGATATTTATTAATAGATTGTATTCATTGTTCATTACCACACTCACGAAAGTACGCCACCTATCTTGAGCTAATTATATCCAGTCTGTCTCATTACACCCTATCTCTCTTAATCTATCCAAATGTTTTCTTCCCATCTACGTCTAGGTCTTCCCAGTGTTCTTTCCCAATTTGGTTTGCCATTCAATACTTTGAATGCGTTTCTAGATACTTCCATTCGTACTCCATGACCTTCCCACCTTAATACGCGAGAATGTATTACCCTAACAATGTCTGGTGATGATTACAGGGTATGCAGCTGATCATTATGTAGCCTCCTCTAAATGAACATGCTATAAATATAAAATCTTCTTTATAAGGATCCGTGAATTCAAAACAAACAACTAAATTAAAATATGATTTCTACTTTGATTTACCATTGAAATGTTTTCGGTAGTTATTCTTTAGAGTTGGAGATCTAGCTTTATCTAAAAAAGTAATGAATTCCACACTCAATAGGAGATCACGCATTTTAGAATAAAATATTAAAAATACATCAATTATTTTTTGGTAAATTTGACTGAATAATAGCCTAAATTTTTCCTATGCATCTGACTGATTTGTTTGAAAATCCATGTGACTCTCATTATATGATGACTCAAACTGGAGAAGTAATTTTGTCCAAAGCCGCTTGAGGTCACTCTTCTTCCTCACTCATATATTTACTCTGCATCATATTAATATTTTTCAAGTGAAAGATCCTATCCCATGTTAGTTCATCCACAGCAAGAGCATGTCGGATGATAGTGGACATTGAATCAGGAAATATCAATCAGTAGATATTTGGACTCTAGCTAGGATATTTTTAATAATAATAATTTAGCACCGCGTCTTACTACCCGTTCGGGTTATACGCCTAAGTACTATTTATGCTCATGGGTTAGGAATTGGGAAGGTTGAATATAGAGGAAGTGAACCCATATTTGCGTGGACGGAAAGTGGAAAACCATTTAGGGAAAACCACCCCCAGTTCACCCGACCGCGATTCAAACCTCGATCTTCCCGTCCTCGGCAGTTGAGCTCAACATGACTAGCGCGTTAGCTAACTACGCCACCGAGGCGGGTGGTAGGATATTTTTAATGCAGGTTAGAACACACCAACCATATTGTAATGTCTCTCGCTCGTACAAGACCGGGAAGGACTTAAGTCTTATTCTACCCACCAATTCGTACGTGTTTATATTTATTTAAACTATTTGAGCGAGATTACAAACGACAGGCCAATTCAATTACAAACTTTGAATACAAACAAGACTTTTCTCCTAACAGAACAACTTAACGTAGGCACAAAAGTATTATATAGAGTATTCAAGATCTTGTAGAAAAATCATTCTATAAGATGCATCTGAAAGTAATAAAATACTTTAATAATTAATTATTATTTAATCTTGGCTAAGCTCTGGTTTGAGTGATGTGTTGCCTTAACAGTGTCTTCATTGAGTGTAACCGTGACTTTTATAAAAGGGGGCAGAACACTCTTTGCTACATTTAAGCTACCTTTGCATTTTCCTAACGACCAAATTGCTGTGTGCAACATATTAAAGCAAAGCTTTACATCAAACTTACCGCAAAATTTATCTATCATATTATGGAATGAGAGTAGAATGTCGCTTGAGATATCAATAATAGAGAATTTAAATAAAACTCCAAGAAAACTAAAAAGCAACTATGTGCCAATAGGGGGCCACACCGTATTGCTCTCAGGATACATCCGACAAACTCTACCGGTCATACCTAGAGTCACTAGAGCTAACGAGCTCAATGCCAGCCTGAAAATATCCTACATACTACCCGACGTTGTGAAACTTTTCCTGTCATCCAATAAGTGCATCCGCCTGTGAGAATACAAAAACTATACCTTTTTGTCGATATATTTCTGTAATTCAGCAATGGAGTCTTCGGAGGACACGAAGGCAATGTGTCCTGTCCTTTAATAACTCCCAGCTCCGCGTCGTTCTAAGATATCCAGGAAGTATTCCAATTTTTGTATCCTGATATAATTCCCCTGCAAAACAACCTTCTTTCATGATATCAAAAACAAGCTATTTATCTCCAAAAATGAATTTGCTCTTTAAATTAATTATTTCATTTTAGACCAGTTTGAAGTGCCATACCTCACTCACATGTCCATAATCACTAACCTGTATAATTTTTTTTAAGTTCCCTTAATCTATTTGGTTTACTCATTCATACACTTCAATTAAATTTGAGCACCCATAATTTTTTTAGGTTTAGACTTTGTAAAGAGACCTACTTAAGGCCCTTGGCCGTGTCAAGTGCAAGTCTAAAACCTATTTTGTGGGATGGTCGGCGGGAGGGTGAAAGGCATGGCGTGGCTTCACAACCGACCAAAGTATCCTTCCGCGCCAACAAGAAAAGATGTATCACATAAACCGTAGATGGCGCTAGCTACCGGACAGGTCTTGCGGAAAAATCATACGTTTGGAAATATCAGTTTTCTTGATAACGAGCGAAATTTGTATTTTAATGTTATCAACACCCCTTCTAAGATAATGTATCAATGTTTATTGCTACATTTTCTTATTTTTTGTTATGAACCCAGCAGTTTTATATTGAAAAATGTCAATTATATCGATATTTGATCACTGATAAAATTATAGAGAAGGTGTGTATATAAAAAGTATTACTTAATCAATATGCTTATCTTCTTTAACAAACCATTTCTGAAAAGAAAATTGTAAAACAATAAAATATCTTGAAGATAACCATTTGTTCCCATGCCTTTGAATTTCCATGCCAAATGAAAAGGGCCAATCGCCTTAAGGGTGTAATGAGACCTGCTTAGGGCTAAACGTTCTTCAAAACTGTATAATAAAGGCGATTGTCATGACAGGTTAGACAAGGAGAGAATACTATGAATCCATCATAACTTTTCCTCCAGTTTAAATTCATGTAACTTCCTAACAAGGTTTTCCATGTGATGACCATTAAAACAGCTCAAAGACAAACCCTGAAGATGGTAAGCATTTATCTCCGCGTCAAGTTTTTCTAACATGATCAACTATATGTGATGTGTAAGGTTCTCTCCTGATGACATTACCACGAACGTCGTTTATAAAGAGGCCTTGCCTTACATTATTTTACATTATTTACTTCAATTAATACAAATATTTTAATCTTAAAACATAAATGATTAAACCAAATATATATTTGTTTGATTCTGATAACAGATATTTTATCAACTTCCAAGTTTTCATATTCTCTACTGTGAAAAATGACACCTGGACACGAATATCGAACCCAGGGCCTTTGGCTTAATATGCCAAACTTCCAACCACTGAAATATCTAGGAGTCATCCCTTGCCCAGGTTCATTATTCACTTACATTTTATGGCAGATTCTGTGATGGACTTGCGGAAATCGTCAGCTATATATGAGTGACAAATTAAAATTTAAATTATGTTTGTCTATTAGTTTTATTCAAAACATCTTTTATTTTTGAATCTATTTACCTTTTTTCTAAGTATTTATAAAGAGGTGGTAATATGAATACATTTTTGGATTCAATTTTAGTATTATTTATGATTTAATTTTCGGTCCTAAAATAAAACTTTGGTATTTTTTAATCGCGCCACAATGTAGACTAATATTTTAGGAATATACGTGCCAAATTTAAAGTTAGCTACTAGTTAGACTTCCAAACGTCAATATAGTAACTATACATCTATACTTGGAGTAATAGATTTGTGCCCTTTAGCCTAAGGGAAGTATAGAGGAAATGTACCTGCACTGACGTGTTGGGAGAATGTAAAAACAGCAATAAAAATTTCATTTGTTGTATCTTCACTTAAAATACCTCTTCATCATTATATTATTTGATGCTATATACATAAATTAATCAGATATTATCCTGCCCATTGTCATCAAAGACTGCTATGAAATTAAAAACTTTCCAGAAATAACAGTTGCCGTTAGATATAATATTCTAGTCTACGTTGTTTTATTAACTAATGTTTTGAAGCCCCTTGTGTTCTAATGTAACGGGTAAACTCCCCTAATTAAACTATAACGTTGCACCTCATTACTAGCCAACCCAATCATTATGTAACGGGGATTACCCTATAAGCTCATTATTGTTCTGGTTTGATAATAGTTCGCCCTGCATCCCGTACTTTGTAATATCGTGCCTTCATTGAAAACTGGCCAGACGCGTCGGAGCGACCAATATGGGACAACAAGGTTCGTCTATTAATTGATGTGTTATCACGTTAACTGAAATGAATAGTGCTGGAACAAACGTCCGATTTGAATTCAATAGATCCAATATGGGTTTCGACTAGGAATGGGATTAGGCGTATACATCTGTACACTCATTTAAAACAAATATAGTACTCTTCCCACCCTCATGTTTATCACAAGTATAAAGGAGCCTGGTTTGATTCCAAGTGGTTCTGGGGACTGTTTTGGTTAGTTTTGTTCCATTTGATTATTTTTTATATAAATTTCGTCAAATTAATATAAGTGTGCTTTGTAAATGGTGTTCCCCTCCATTAATCCCTAAGACAATGAATAAAGGCTTTTAGCACGATAAATATAGTAAATAAAATAATATCGCTACATTTCAAACATTTATTTCAACATTAACACCTTTTATAACTCGAGTATTTAGGTCAAACCTTAAAATATAATAATTTAAATAATGTAGTGCAGGAAAGATTTTTGTCTTAACAAAATGTATTGATCCCTTAGGACATAATCTATCATTGACTTTTTATATAGCTAAAGTAAATGACTATATACTCACCGAGAAAAATACATAGTTACAAATTTACACTTCTTTGACAAAATAAAACAATTATTATAAATAGCTATACTACTATTGATAGTCATTTGATTAGACAAGAATTTTTATTTTTCCACTAGTGCCTTTAATTTCTTTTGTTCCGTCTCTGTGGTTGAATGGTTAAATTCAAGGGACTCAAACTATAGGCCATGGGCCACATACGGCCCACCTCAGGTATATTTCTGGTCCCCCAAAATATTTTATAGCAAAAAGAATGCTTCCCTTGGCTATTTATTAACAACGCAGTAAAGTTGACATGTCCGTTTCTGTCCACACGCCTCCAGGGACACCAAATAATAAAAAAAAAAATATAACTTGTCGTGGAATTAACTGCAGTGTGTAGCAATTGATGGAATAAAGGAAATGTCTGGGGTGAAGAAAGGTTTGTTTGGGAAAATCACAAAAGCTTGTGGGGTTGGCGGATTCTTAAAGCCTAGGGTTCATATTTCTACACCAACAGCCCTTGTGTGGAAAATATGTGGATGTGTCTTGAGTCTTGAAACATGTGATTCCAACTGTGAATTTCATTAGATTATTATTATTATAAGTATTATTATTATTATTATTATTATTATTATTATTATTATTATTATTATTATTATTATTATTATTATTATTATTAGCACCGCTTCTTACTACTCNTTATTATTATTATTATTATTATTATTATTATTAGCACCGCGTCTTACTACCCGTTCGGGTTATACGCACTTACGCTAATGTGTAATGGTAGGGTGATTGTGAGATGAAATGGAGGACCTACAGTTTAACGTGGAATCCGAACCACGGTAGAGGCCTGGCATTCCTCATATTCACATGTTGTGATTAATACATATCTTGTCAGAGGTGAAGGAAGGGTTTGGCAATCAAATAAATCTGTGCCAGGACCGAGGATTGAACCCCAGACCTCCAGCACAGAAGTACGACACCTTACTCCTAGACCAATAGGTCACTAATTTCATTAGATTTCACGGGCCTTATCAAAGACAGTTTCGGGATTTTCTGAAAGAAGCTGATTCTGAGTTTCTTGGCTTGACTTAATATACCGTATTTTGGTGGCTTAGTTGTGGAAAGGTTATATCACGATTTTTCCAATTTAGAAAAAAATTGATTTATTTCTCACAGAAGAATAATCGACCTCAACTACTTTTATCAACCACTGACTGTCTTTGGAAATTGATATTTTTTGCTGAAGTGACCGACCATAACAATCGATTGAATCTGAAGCTGCGAGCTGAAACAAATTTGATTGGTGATCTATTCGCGCATGTCAAGGCATTCAGAGCAGTTATGATACTACTTCCAGGACAGGTAAAATTTCATAGCTTGGTTAAGTAGCAATATTATTAAATAGTTCTTGAAGAACGTGAATCAAAATTTCCTTCTTAATTTGCATTAATTATTCATTTCTAACTTGCTCTAACTTCATTTCTAACCACTTCTGACACCAACCTCAGTGGCGTAGTCGGCTATCGCGCTAGTTTTGTGTTGAGTCAGCCGGCCTAGGATGGCGAAATCAAGGTTCGAATCTCGATCGGGTGAACTGGGGTGGTATTTCTTAAATTGTTTTCCACTCTCCCTCCACGCCAATTTGGGTTCATCTCCCCTAAATTCAACCTTCCCAATTCCTAATCCATTAGCGTAATTGGTACATGATCGTATAACCCGAACGGGCAGTAAGATGTGGAGCTAAATAATAAAATAAATAAATAACAACTTCTGACCTTAGTGAAAAAAATGAAATAAGACTGTTTGAAAATCCATTTGATTCCAATGCTCAAACACTCTCAAGTCAATTTAAAATGGCAATTATTTATCTCCAATATGATGACATACTGAAATCTGATCCAATTTTATAAATCTTTTTAGTCTGGAAGCTTTTCGGATTTAAAGCAATTTGCTTGTGTATTTGTGTCAGTTTTTGGTACAACATAGCTGTGTGAACAAATATTCTCACTAATGAAGTATGTCAAGTCTAAATGTTGATCAAATTTATCTAATAAGCATTCGAATTTAATTCTAAAAATATACACCTCACTTTTGAAAATTCAGCTCAGAAATATTTTGGAACTAAAAAAAGCAGTTTCATAATGCTCATTGATCTTGTAGTGCAAAACTCAACAATGTGTTGGCTACGATCGAAAACTCAAATCGCTAACACAGAGTAAGTTTGAATTTTTGTTTCTTGAAAATATTTCCTATGCCCCTCTCCCTTTTTTTGAAATTGTTACGTTTCACATTGATTCTGAATCCTTTCATGTTAATTGTCCTAAAAAGCAAAAATAAAAGTGTTTTATTATATAATAAAACTTACTTTTTAATAATTTTTAAACTGAAAAATAACACCTGGACCTTTGGCTCAGTACGTCAATGTTGACAATTTCTACAGGTCCATCACAGACTCTGCCTTAAAATATTAGTAAAGAGTGACCTTAAGTACGGGATGATTCCTGGATATCTCAGTGGTTTAAGTGTTGTCATATTAAGCTAAGAGTCCAGGCTTCGATTCCCATACCCAGGTGTCATTTTTTTGTTTTAAAAGTATAATAATTAGAAGCAGCTACAACCGTAATCAACAACTATAATAGCTTGGCTATCTAATAATATTGGTTTATTTTCCTTGGCCCATGAAAATGTGTAAAATATATTATGTGGTTCACGTAAAAAAATGTTTGGAGACTCTTCTTCTAAAGCTTCAATCTCATGCCTGCTGATGGTGGGGATTTGGGGGCTCAAATCTCGGTTGGGTCTATTGAAGATGGTTCATCCAAAATGGTTTCCTACTTGCCTTCCACACAAATGAGGGTAGAATACCTGTAAAATTCCTCCTTCCTCATCCTTAACCTATTAGCTTAATTATCATATGTGCATATAAACTGAACAGGTAGTAAGACGTGGCGATAAAAAACTCTGGTGGGTTGCTTTGTAAGGAAATGTACGTTTTTCAACACTCTAACAAAGCAGCCTCATGGTGTAGTGGTCAGTGGACCTGGCTACGAGCCTAGGAGTCACGGGTTTGATTTCCGGCTCGTACCTTGGGTATTTAGACCGAAACGGGAACCACCCCAACGTTCAACAGGTTTTAATTAATTAGGCTCAAGTTATGTTCAAGAGTTTCCACTGGTTCCACATGCTCATAATTTATCACCATGACTTCATCTCATCGGGACATAGAAATAGCCTCCACGGAAAGGATGTTCGATTAGTTCAAACGGGCGTCCTCTGGACAACGGTACATTAATACTGGCTAATATTTTCATAGAATGGTCTACGAATAATGTAGCCCAGACAAGCAATATAGCTCTTTCTTGGTTTCGCGTATGATAAAAACTCATCCCGAATATCTGGAGGGAGTATTACATCAGTATTTCAGCAAAATAAGCTTTATCAAATTAAGAAATATTTCATATTTACGAAGTTATTATATGTTTTAGACCTTCGGAGCTAGGTTAAAATAAAATTGAGATATTTTTAAAAATATATAAAATATGGGAGAATTCACACCATCTCTGCTAGTGGCGGGATGGAATTACACAGAAGCTTGAGTTCATCAAATCTTCGGGATTGAATTTTCGTCAACCCCCTGATTAAGGGTACTTATTGGTATGTAAATAATAAATACCTAAGACTAAGTTTACAGTTTCAGTCATAATTTTAAGAGCTAAGCTATATGTTAAGTTATGTGCGTTTTACAATTTGTGTGTTTAAAAAGTTGTAACGACACAGATTTAACAAAGATAGCTTACCTTGAAATAAACTGGCCAATTTTAAAATTTACAGTCATATATCATTTTTCACACATTAACCCTAAATGTCATGATATAAAATGGTTTTGAAAAATGTTTAGAAATCTTATCCCTACATATTCTCCAAATCATCGTAAATAAAGTGAAACAAACACATAATACAGAGAAATTTTACTCCTTGCCTGGCTACACATAGTGAGTTTACCATATTATGATTTTGGTAGGAAGAACATTAGAAATTAGTTACTGAAGTTACTAAAACCATTTTTATATACTCACACATCAAGTCATATTATCTGCAGCTGTCACTGTTAATGGATAGTATCGACACCCACATAGTAACCCAAATAATGGTGAAATTTTGTCAATGTTGGCAGTAAATAATTATAATTAATTTTTTCTATTGTTCTTCCAACCATGATCAAAGTATATCTGTGAGTATATTGGCTGGCAAGAAACAATACAAGAACAGTACATATAATATGCTAAATTTGAATAATGTTGAGACTAGCCGGCAGATGTCAACACGATCCAAGTGCAGTGGATCAAGTCTGGACAACGTTGAATACTCTATGTGAAACAAAGCACGTTTCATTAAGGATTATAGGTGACCTGGTGGTCTAGGGGTAAGGTGTCAGACTTCTGTGCTGGGGGTCCGGGGTTCAATCCTCGGTCCCGGCACAGATTTACTCCACCGTGGTTCGGATTCCACGTTAAACTGTAGGTCCTCCATTTCATCTCACAATCACCCTACCATTTCACATTAGCGTAAGTGGTATAACCCGAACGGGTAGTAAGACGCGGTGCTAATAATAATAATAATAACAATAAGGACTATATTTTGAAGCGCTATTTTGATCTTGGACCTGGAATTGGATCGTGCATCATTCAAAATGGATTATGTTTGTACCTTGATTTTCTCATTAACCTAACTAAACTTAACCTAACCAAAGTGAGCCTAAACTTACATAGCCTAACCTAACCTAGAATAACTAACCCAACATTAAGCCTAGAATTTGCCATTATCCAATTATGGGTGACTAATGTCAATACTATCCGGATAGAGTTTTAAAAAAATCATTCAATTCACTCTCACTTAACATTATGAACGTATTTTGAATAATCTCAACATTATCTGAATATTATTGACTCGATCCCAGTTTGGACTTTACCTGTAAACTATTCACACTATTCGCACACAAATACATCCACATAGGCCTACATACATGTGTAGAGAAAGAGATATTGTAATTGCAGCCTGCTCTAGCTACTGTTTGTAGGGGATATAGAAAAAGTAGGCAAGAAAGCACGCAATAATCTCAAGGTCAGTCTCTTGTCCTGTCTACCATCATGATATAATATCTTTGTTACAGTTATTTTGTGTTTATTTTGCACCTTGTCTTACTACTTGTGTTGGATATACATATTTAATTAAAATTTATTGAGAAAAATGAATTTTTTAGAAGTGAGGGTCCCACTAATGTACATTGTATTGAAAGCTAAATATTTATTATTTCTATAAAACAGTACTTGTTCTGCAGTTCAAGAAATATAATATTTGTTGAAACATGTTTAGTACCTAAGGTCATTCATCATCTTTATATTTTATAAGCTGAAAACAGACACATTCATTCATGTTCATTTGAAAACTTTCCACCAAAATATCTAAAAAACAACGCATTGCAGAAAAAAGTTTTTAACAAATGTCGTTTGGCTTTTGGAGAGAAGTAAGGTGGAAAGGCTGGTATGACCTTGGATGGGGTTTCTATGGTGATGTTAAGGTCACTTTGTTTTATTTTTTAATGAGTCTTCCTATTTTTTTATTATATATTCCTGTAGAACAGGTTGTTCCATTTTCAAAATGGTGGTTTTAAGCTTTCTAAAGTAAAAGCTATCACTAGAAATGAGCCTCACAATATTCTGAGTCGCCGGCACCGGGCGCAGCATTATAATTTGGCCAATCCAAACAAAGCTAGGGAAGGTACAAGTGTTTGTGTGCTGTGTGCTCGCACACGTGTGTTTGTTCACGTTTATATGTATTTGTAGAATAATTAGTGAGAAAAACACTTTTTTAATTTTAAATTGAAAGGAGTTTTTCTAAATCCTCTCCATTTTGCGCTAAACAATAATACAGTCTATTTTCGAGTTCACTTCAGACTATTCGTTATGTTGCTTTTGTAATACTTCTACATGACATTGTTATCCTATTTTTTACTCTTTGATATTTACTGGTTTAGTCCCATAAATAGCGAACTTAAATGTTCCCATAAAAAAAATTTAGGGGCGTTAAATCAGATGACCTTACTGGCCACTCAATTGGTCCTCTTCTGCCAATCCATTGTCCATTAAATCTGTCCATTAAATCTGTTGTCTAACCATTGACGAACGAGTAATGTATTGTGAGGAAGGGGAGGCTCCATCTTGCTGAGAATGTAAAAGATCTTCATCAAGCTCCAAGTTTCCATGATTGTCTAGTTGATTTTCTAGGGCGTGCACTATGAGAGGAATAGCTTCTTCAAGAATTTCCAAGTATTTTTTCCCTGTAAGATTTCCATCTATAAATATAGGACCAATAATCATTTCACCTAATATAACTGACCAAACGTTTATTTTTTCTGGCCATTGTGTGTGTCCATCAGTAAAATTATGAGGATTTTGATCATTCCAATAGCGACAGTTGTGCTTATTTACAAAACCACTTAAGAAAAAAGTGCACTCGTCAGAAAAGTAGATGCATTCTAGTAACAATGGATACGCATTAAATTATTATTCGATCGTTTCTTCGCAAAACAGTACTCCCCTCTCAGGATCATCTTCCCTTAATGTTTAATGTACCTGTATTTTAGTTGGATGAAACTTATTTACTTTTAAATGTCTTATGAACCGGACCAATTGATACACCAGTAGCTTTAAACACTTCTCGCACTTAACTTTTGGGATTTACCATATAAGTGCCCAAAACTTATAATTTAGTTAATTCACTCAATACTGTACACACAGTCAGTTTTTTGTCTACGACGGATCAACTTTCGTTAAATTTTGAAACAAGATCCAAAACAAAGCTGTGTAATACATTTTTAACCTGGTGTCTTTAGTTGAATGTGGCTGCCGTTCTTCGAGCACATTGAGCCTCGGCTAGATACAGAAAAATCAATTCTGTTCTCTCTTCCAGACTGTAAAACATTTTCCAATAATGGTTGTTAGCAGTAGAAAGCAAACGAGACAAATAATGGATTTGTAGCTGGCATTTATAGTAAAAACAAAGTTTTATTTACGATCTTACACACAAACACTTGTACCTTACCGAGATAGGTTTGAATAGGCCAAATTCTAAAACTGCGCCCGGTGCCGGTGACTCAGATACTTGTAAGGCTCATTTATCGTGATAGCTTTTACTTTAGAAAGCTTAAAACCACCAATTTAAAATGGCACAACGTGATATTCAGCAATATGTAATAAAAAATATGGAGTCTCGTTAAAAAATGCAACGTGACCTTAACGTCACGTTAGCAATACCACCCAAGGTCAGACAAGTCTTACAACCTTAATTCCTATTCAAAATCAATCAACTTTTGTTTAAAATATTTTTATAGCGTTGTTATCGATATATTTCTGTGGAAAGTTTTCAAATTAACACCTGATATATATATATGCATATATATATATGCATATATATATATATGCATACTGCTCCAATGTTTTATCATAAGCACCTACATTTTAAAAAGTGATTAGCTTTTTCATAAATCCAATGGCTAGTAAGTTTAATCATAATCAAGCGGGAAATGATCAAAATAATAACTTTCTATCTCCTAAGAAGAGCAACGTTACGTTCTGGGCTGTATGCTTGCTTAAATAAACGAATTTACATTAATTTAAAATGGTATGATGAGAGGTTGAGCTTGAAGGATAGCCCTAACTAACTAAATCTCTAATTTAGGGATGCAGGGAACGCTAGAAAAGGTCTATGTTCTCGCAGTTTTTATAGCAAAACAATATTAGGTCAACATGAATAAAATATTGCTTCTATACTAGGAGTTTAGTTTTCTTCGCGTGGTGATATCAACAGTTGTTGAATATCTGTCATGAGCATAGCGGCATTATCTAAAGCCTTTTTTAAATGAAGATAAAAAGTTATCATTAAATTCCAGGACACCTTTGACAGATATTCAATAAATAATTCAATTCAATTCAATTCAATATTAAATAACTTTATGGTAGATGTAGTAATTTTCATAAACCTTACCAGCAAAGTCGGAAATGAATATATTTTTACAGGGTTTTGAACAAAGTGAAAACATATTATACCTCTTAAAATATTTACAGTAAATCATGAAGAAGTTTTGTTGTCATAAACATTTTAACTTTTGATAATATATGGGTATATTACGTGAAAGAAATTAAAAAAATAGTTTAAATTTAATTTTGAAAAGGAAAAAAAACATGAACCAAAGGCTCCTCCAATTTGGTGTCATGGCGTTTTTAAGCTGCGGAGTCACACTACTTGGTAATATATTGAGCATAGCACGGTTATAAGAACTGTTATAAGCACTTGAAGCGTTGAAATAAGATTAGCTATATCAATTCACCCCATTCAGAAAAAAATTGATTTTATTGGCTAAAAATAAATTCAATTTTACATTTATGTGGATACAAAAATACTTCTTCGAATGTATAATTATATGCTGGATTTATTGTAATTGCCAAGGCAATGATAAATGTTTGGAAATATATTTACTGGATTTATTGTAATTGCCAAGGCAATGATAAATGTTTGGAAATATATTTACTTTGAAACAACGAGTAACATTCTCAATAAACTTTGTCATCGTCAGTAATCAAGTTCGAATCCTGGCCAGGTCCATTGGCATGAGTTCAACAACACCGCACCACAGTCGGTAACAGCCAACTGAATTAGAGTTCCATTCCCGGATGGGGGAATGAATGGTTTTTTAAAAGTAATATTTACTTTATATATAAATCTTGGGTAAATTAATATCAAACTACCTCATTATATTCCAGATATATGAGTAAATAAGGTTTATTTCATGAAAGAAAACTAAGTTCAAATATAAGCACATTACCTTGTATTGTAACATTAGCAATGATAGCTAGTTTACTTCAATACTACCCTCCCCGAATAATGTAGATACTCATGGACATCCTACAATTGTAACATTAGCAATGATAGCACATCCTGCAATTGTAACATTAGCAAAGATAGCTAGTTTACTTCAATACTACCCTCCCCGAATATTGCAGATAGTCATGGACATCCTACAATTGTAACATTAGCAAAGATAGCTAGTTTACTTCAATACTACCCTCCCCGAATAATGCAGATACTCATGGACATCCTGCAATTGTAACATTAGCAAAGATAGCTAGTTTACTTCAATACTACCCTCCCCGAATATTGCAGATAGTCATGGACATCCTGCAATTGTAACATTAGCAAAGATAGCTAGTTTACTTCAATACTACCCTCCCCGAATAATGCAGATAGTCATGGACATCCTACAATTGTAACATTAGCAAAGATAGCTAGTTTACTTCAATACTACCCTCCCCGAATATTGCCGATACTCATGGACATCCTGCAATTGTAACATTAGTAATGATAGCTAGTTTACTTCAATACTACCCTCCCCGAATAATGCAGATACTCATGGACATCCTACAATTGTAACATTAGTAATGATAGCTAGTTTACTTCAATACTACTCTTCCCGAATATTGCCGATACTTATAGACATCCTGGAATATAAAAAAAATTCAAAAACCTACTATGTTTACAATATGTGCTTTACTCACTCTTAGTATCTTCTAGCTTAGCACGAGTTTTGCGACCAACTAGTTCGCACTTAATTCCACGATGAAGGGAAGAATGACACACCTTTGAAAGGTGGATCGACGAGACACTTCAATGAGGTGACCTAGACCTACGCTGACTGGCTTAGCCGTTCGACAGAAAACCTTACGTCATCTACAATGCCAAATCGCCGGATATAAGGAATGACGTGTCAAGATGACAAAGAATGTTCCAAAATAAATCATGCTTCTATCAGGTGTTCACAGGTGTTCTAATATAATGATTTCTCCTTCCCTGTATATATCAACTAGATCTATATAAAGCTTGCGGTTAGTTAATGTGGTGGACTATTAATTCCGAATCAACCACGAGAGGTCCTCGTCTAAACGTAGACATATTCACTCCACGATGGGAAAATATAAACTCTACTTATTTTGTTAGTTAGTTAAATATTACGATCTATAGTAGGTTTGGGTGTTTGAACACTTAGTTAATAATGTAGGCCTTCATGTAGGCTTTCATGTAGGCCTCAGTAATTTCTCATTAGAAAATTTATTTTTAAAGTTAAATTGTTTTATGGAACAATTAATGTTTCCTTTTACCGCTTTGTAGCACTTCTAAATGGTAAAATTAAGCCAATAAAAAGCTTTGAAACAAATCTAGTGCTCCGAGAAAGTTAACTATAATAACTAATGGAAGGCACCTGTTCGTAATTTGACGAGCACATAAAAATAGTATTGTAATACACACCGCCAAGTTTAACCAACGGTTAGACTTTACGAACAGTTAAGTTACGAGGACTTTGACAAGACATTGTAAGATTGGCCCTTAGAGTTATTAGTTGGTAGCCATTTTATTAATTCTTTTACTTGCTTGGCATAATTAATTTAATATTAACTTTATTTTACTTTTGGCTAACAATATTTGTTAATCTTTAAAATTTGATAATATTGAAATTAAAGATGAAATTTAGTAGACATATTTAATTTGGAGAAATTATAAAAGTAGTTTATTTTTGTTAATCAATAAGTTATAACTTTAAACAATAACCGATGTTTTTAGTGAGAAATTACCAGTATTCTAAAATTATATCCCTTTGTTTTCTATTATAATGATGAATATTAACAAATCGAAATTTTATAAATTACTTCAAAGTTGGTGGAAGTAATAGACCCGCATAAGTTTGGGTTATTTCCGGGATTCAAAACTTTGTGTATTTTAGATTAAATATAATTTAAAATTAAATGATTTAATCTATTTTTTAGTCTGAATTCACAATGGTGATTCAGTAGCTTTGTTAACCATGTAGAGAAGCTCTTTAAGCTCGTTGATATACCAATAATGGAAACACCTTATTTCTTTATAGTTTCATGCTCTTTAAGCTCTTTATTAATATTATAAGGATTCAAAGGTTTAATGATTTACTCTGTTTGTTTAGTTAAATTCACAAGGGTGACTCTGGCGCTTTGTTAACCGTGTAGAGGAGCTCTTTAAGCTCTTTATTATTATTTTAACGATTTAGATTATTTCTGTTGATTCTTTTTTAGACTAATTGATATAAATAAATAATTTATCATATAATTCTATGTTATACGTTTCAAACGTAATCTTCTTCAAGGGCTACTAATACATTGAGATTGTGGATTAAGTCCTCAAATGTATTGCGCAAGTGCCTCATATCTATATATATGTTTTCCAACACTATTCAGTTCGCCTTGTAAGGCCATGTGTTAATTATATACTATTGTTGTCTTATTTTGAATAAATAATTCTACTTTTATTAAACTTGTATATTATCCTTTTAATTGTTTTTACATTAATTTCCATTTTGATTCCGCCGACCCTCTTCCCACTTGTTGTGACCTCTAGCGGTTAGAGTTGGAGATGGGGATCGGTTCAATATCTATATTTAACGAGTCAAGAACCATTTACTGCTACAAGATTAACGTTACCAATGATACGTTATCCTCAACTTACAAAAATAAACACCAAATATTCTTAATTTACTAATATTGGTCAACATATTCTTGACTAGTAAAATATATTCAAAGAATTTACAATAACCCAAAATTTAAATATTCCAACTTAAAAACTTTATTCTAATTCCAACAATTAGTGATAACTTTTGCTTATGTGTTCATTTCAAATCAAGACGTATCATTAATTCTAGTTACATTTATTTGCGGTCCTTAATACATAACGCTTATGTGCTGTAAGGACCGTTCATTGTGAATTAGAACTAAGACTCAAATAGAGACTTATAATAATTAAATTGAATCACTCATTAATGAAAATTTAGAATCAACAACAAAATATAATATGCCGAAAAAATCATTTAATCTTACATTTTTAATAATGGAGGTTATTAACAATATAGCGTCTCGTCTCCTATCGCCGCCTATCGCAACTCTGTGATTATTTTATATATTACATATTCTATAAAAGGAAGGTATGGGGAAAGGAAGAGGGGACTACAAAGGTAATCACGTGATTAAGGGGAAGTTTGGTCTATTTTTCCTCTTGACACTCATGAAACTGGAAATGACGTCATGCCTTCGAAACGTCTGGACTGTAGTAGAAATTATTTGAAGACAGAACTATAATCTTGACGATTATACTCGAAGTTTGGAGATTGTACTCGACCAAGGAACCTCGGGAGTGCTGACGTCAGTTGGATAAGTATTTCGACCGAGTCGGTTGTGTATGGACACCGAGTCAGGTCTGTGAGGGATATATCGGGTTGAATGGGATAGAGACGGAAACTAGGTAAGTTCATACAGGGTGGGGCTGGAACCATTGGATGATTAGTAACTTGAAAATTAAAGCTTTAATTGAAAGGTAAATATTCACTAGCTAGATAAAAGCAAACTACAAACTACACCTCTTCAGTTTTTGAAGATAATTTGACTGAGGTGATCTCCACCGGTCGTCAGACAAACCTCAGCAGGTTGTCCAACATTTTTCTCAGCATGGATAGACTAATTGTTTCCTTTCCACCCTGTATAATAATACCAGAGGGATGTTATTAAAAAGTAATAAACATTTCTTAAGGGCGAGAATAATATTGCGATAGATTTATAAATAGAAATTTGTAGCAATTTAATATGCTCTATTTGTACTATAATTTAAGTACACAGAAGAGAGTTAAAAAGGAATTTAAGTCAAAGTGTTCACCTTTGCGACAAGTACCTTGTCAAAAGTTTATAATTTGTCTCCAAAACTATTGTCTTATTGTGTGCAGTCGCGCGAACTGCAGTGTTACCGTGAATTGCCATATTATCATATTATGAAGCAACACACTTCACTCGCAACCTCTGCCTTATCACCCCTCTTCAACTATTATCAAGAGCCCTTGGGACTAAACCACGCTTCTAAGCTCGATCCTTCTTGTTTGCTTGCTTTAGCAATGTTAAGTCTACCATATTTTTGGAAACAAAAAGACATGAGAGAACATTTTGAAGTTGGATTGTACAAGTGAGAATTCTCAGAACTTAGGTCAGAGGTAAAGACAGACTTATTTTATATGGCAATAAAAGCAACAATATAAGGTGCCTGTCTCAGAGAGACTAACAAAGTCAGCTACTAGTCTTCTTTAAGGCAGTTTCTTATACATCTGTTCTAGCATTTATTAAAAAATATAACCTTATTACAAGAATACTAGTAGATATGTGAAGAATAGATCTCGTTCCCTCTATTTAAAAATGCTAGGTACAGTACATCATGTTAAAAATTATGTAATTTTTTATCGTTAATACAGTCATAAAAATTATCTTTGGATATCCCTGGATTTGAATTTTATATTTTTCCTTGGTGATTAATTTAAACATAAAGCAAAATTAATACTACTTTTAATAGTACATTATATTAATAGAATACGACAACTGATTAGGTGGGTTAAAACTTTAGTCTCATAGAATAGTACATAAAAATTTACAAATAAAATTTCCCCGGTAATGTACTTATTTGATTGCTTAAAGCTCTAAATTCAAATCACTTAAGATGAGCTATTAAATCAAACCCCTTTTGAGCGGCTGTCATAACTAAACGGATAACCAGATTGAAAAACTATATTCTTACATAGTTCGGGTCTAGGTTCGAAAAATGCATCTGCCAAATTTGGTTAAATTGTTCCGTCCATTTTGCAGTTATCGTGAGCCATACACACAGACAAAAATTTAAGTGGCCATAATTATTAAATAAATAACTAGATCGCAAAAAATATGTCCATACATTATTTCATGACTTAGGACGCCACCTTTGCTGTCAACGATTGGACAATCAATTTAATCTATCGAGGGTATGAAATTTCCGTTTTAACTTGAACATTTGGCATTTCGTCGCTATGTTTATCCGGAAGTTTATTCCGTGGTTACGGTCAAATACATGGACCAATTTTAACTAAATCTGTGAGGGACATATTTTAACTTAGGCCAAACAACAGATGCACATAGTCCTGTACTTTTCATCTTACAAGTGAACTGTTAATATTCATAATTAGAACAAATCAGAAATATTGTATTGCTTGGTAGTAAAGATTTACAAATTATATTGAAAGTACCACGTTAAAATTATTCTTGGAAAGTTTCCCTTTCACTCTTAATTTTCAGAGATGGTAACTGGAGCACGTAAATTCGCCAGATCACTGACTGCAGCGCTTGAGAAAGAATGAAAAACTACCGTAGTGATAACATAACTCACAGCCTCTTCCACCATTTAACTCCTTCTTACAATATTAACAGCTAATGATCTTAATTTTGGTGCATTTCATCTCAAGAAGCACTTATTGCATGTCACGATAGTTCACTTTTATACATGTAATACATTCCAGGTCCCCAAAAACTTATTTTATAAACTTATTAGAAGCTTAATGCTAATCATACAAACTGGGTTAAACATAAATTTAAAATTTGAGAGTGAGAATTGTGTTATAGATTTGCCAAGACAATTTGGTAGCTATACATATCTAAACACAATCTACACTCAATAAAAAAATTGTACTTTTTTTAGCATGAAACAAACTGTCCAAATTATGTAGATAGTTTGGTGCAAGTGATTCACATTCAGAGGCTATTTCAGCATTAACGTGTCATTTATGTCATGACTATCATCATCAATTTGAACAGTTTTCAGTCACTGGTCGAGTATATTTGGAATATCATTTTATGTATTTACTGAAAAAAAAAATTCAAATAAAATAAGTAAAATGAACCTATAAATATGCGTAGATATTACAATTATTGTGTTTAATATTAATAAAATAATAAAAACAAACATATTTATTTCAAGAATATTAAATGGAATTAAGGTTTGAAAAATTATTTTGATTTTCTTAAGCGTTCATTATCTTAAACATATGTTTGTATTATATTGAATATTATTTTAAAAACAGTATCATTAATCACATTGATACATCACATTTTATGTGTTTTCAATAAATTAAGTTTAAGTGAAATAAAAAATTATTGTTTATTCAAGTTACTGGTAATGTGAACAAATATTAATTTACTTAAAGGCATTTCTAATTTTTATCACTCAAAATATATGGGTCATTTATTTAACTATTTAACTATTTAACTATTTAACTATATCATATAAACTATCTTAGTTAAAATGTGCAAGATAAACTTGTTACCTAGACCTTAAGGGATAAGCAAAGTGTACATTTACATTAGTTGATTTTTATCAAGTCCAGAGATAAACACAGCACCCTGAATTATGAATTTATTTTTAAATATTGAGTGAGAGTTTTCAGGCTACCGCACAATTACTGAATCAGTCTATTCAATAGTTAAATTGGTGGAAAAATGTTTGTTACAATTTGTCGGTCGGTGGAAACATAAATAACTGTTGAGCTTCATTCGACGGTTTATCAATAAACCTCTAACAAACCACAACAAATATTGAGATTTCTTTCAATCGTTTTAATTTTTCAATAGTAAAATTCATAACACAATGTCATGATATTGTAGCCCTTATAGGAATCCACAGCAATACCAGATGTGAGCTACAATTCAAATACCACTACTCCCACTTATTAATATATTTCCTACTATCAGGGTTTGTCATCAACCAAACTTCTAGCAAGTCTCTGGAAACAAAAGGCGCCCACAACTGAGCAAAGAAGATGATATCAAAGAAGCCAACAATACGAGTACACAGAGAGATAGTTGGCTGAGATTGCACAAAGTAATATCAAATCCCCGTCTTGCTATGACAAACATGATGGTTGGAAATACATTCTACTCAGCCAAACAGTGTCGCTTCCAGATACAAATGGATTATTGTTATTGGCTCTCTATGATTTTATAAACGGATTAAAATAATACTATATAAATATAGTTTATCATTTGATTTATCATACATTCCATAACTATTAAATGTATAATAAAACAAACGAGAGGTTCCAGATCCCATCTGAAAATTTAGCTCATAATAAAATGTAATTCTACATGGCTTACTGAGTTGGAGATAAATTGGCACAGATGAAAAAGGTATCTTTGATTAAATTCGGGTTTCCCCTCCCACGGTCCTTAATTTACAAACGGTTGACTAAGTCTTACGTCTTACTTTAGTTCAATAAGCTATAAGTCAAATATAAGACATCCAACTAATGTAAATGATGAGAGTGTTTGTACCTTGATGGTGTACTATTTGTTATTAATTATACATCTGACGATAATTCTCTGACAAATCAATAAAATATTAAGTTATATTTTAACCAATACTCATTGGTAACAATACGAATGCTGAGCAAACAATTAGCCAAATTATATAATTGTTATTAATTATCCTACTTTAATTTATTGTAACAATAATTAATATCGATGGCTAGCCATAATTTAAAGTACTGTTTATCACTTCATAAAATAAGTCTGAAAACAAAACCAATCATTTTTGATCCTTGAGTTTTGACCCATATATATTACTGGAAGGAGTTTTACCACAATGGATATAGTTTTACAGAAAAAAAAGTATTTCTATTTATAGGAACACGTTTATGTTATAAAATATTGTTGTGGGACTGTGTTCGGAATACAGAGTTTGTACAATAGGCAACATGGTAGATGAAAGCTGTCAAACACAGAACATTGCCTGTAGAAAAGGAGAAATTGTTGTTGTAGAGTAAAGTAGAGAGAGGAGAGATATTAAAAAAAAAACTGGCTGTAGTTTGTAAAGTATGAGAAATTACGAAAACAAAACGTTGGTTATCTATTCTGTTTTGCGATGTCGGCTTGTGTGCGTTTTGTTTTTTCAAACAAACGATCCTAGTGCGGCCGCTTAGAGCATGCCTCTCCACACCCATCACGAAATGATTAATAGTCGCAGGATTGGAGATAAAACCATAAATAAATACAGTGTGGCTTATTTTACCAGCAAATAGATTTATAACATTACCAGGGAATATGGGGGTGGGGGTTGGAAGGGTGAGTTATAGAGGCTCAAAGGGGATGCATAGCTTAAGCACACTTAAATAAAATGAAACTTGGATCCAAATTATATTAAAATTACATTATAAATAATATATATAAACAATAATTACCATTTACCCTATTGCCTAAGCCACAAATCAATATCGTATAGGCTATATATACAATTAATAGTCTCTTTCTCTCATCCTAGTGAGGGTGTGATTTTACATCCTCTCTCCAATTATCAGTGAACTTAATTTATTTATCTTTAACATATTTCATTTAACTTTGTGACCTGGTGGTCTAGGGGTAAGGTGTCAGACTTCTGTGCTGGAGGTCCGGGGTTCAATCCTCGGTCCCGGCACAGATTTATCTGATTACCAAACCCTTCCTTCACCTCTGACAAGACGTATATTAATCACAACTTGTGAATGTGAGGAATGCCAGGCCTCCACCGTGGTTCGGATTCCACGTTAAACTGTAGGTCCTCCAGTTCATCTCACAATCACCCTACCATTGCATATCAGCGTAAGTGCGTATAACCCGAGCGGGTAGTAAAGACGCTGTGCTAATAATAATAATTCAAATAACTTTAAATATCCCAAAAGAGTAGATAATAGCTAAACGTTTATAAAAAAATATAAGACTGTTATTTTGTTAAATTTGAATCAAAGCGTCAAAATAATAAATGATTATACAAAATACTTGGCAAAACCCAAATTACACATTATTTTGTTGCTTTTTTTTGTATGATCTACAGTGAATACAAAACTTGTTTAGCTATAATAGCAATATTTATATAAAATATTTTTTTTTTTTGCCAAACTATAGTTATGCAGAGTTTATAACAGGGTTGGGATACTTTCGAAATTATATATTGACAAAAAAACACAAACTATTTCATTTAAATAAAAATATGAGGACAAATATTTTTTACCTATAAAGTATTTACTCCCAATTTTTACCAAAAAATTTACAGCTTTTCAATGATCTCATCAACAAATAATAGTGTCGATATTAAAAAAAAATTCTTTTTAAATATTTGGCTATTCATTGACATTATCTTTCAGTTGTAAATCACTCAAATATTATAAAAATATATTTTACATTTTACCTGTAGCGTACCTGGATGTTAGTAGTGAATTCCAAGTAGGTTGTATCCACGTCATATTAAACAAAGCTAATATTAAAAGAGAATAGGAAATAAGTAGATATTTGTGACTGTGACCTGTAAAGAGTTTTGACACCCCTTTGTTCCCAAAATGGGGCAGTCTTAACTTTACTCAATATTATAAGTTAATCCATAGAGTATCCGTATTTTTTAGTAAAAACAAGTTAACTGATAAACAAACTAACGGACAAAAGAACAAGACAAATTTATTACACGGTTTTTGATATCAAGATTAAGTCTATTCAAATACATTTTTATCTGTATCTACATAAGGATATTGGCTAGTTTGAAAAAAATATTGACTTTGATGTGTATTAGAGATAGTTTTCAAGCATTTGACCGGGTTTTATGAATACACATTGGTATTAATTCACTGAGTGAGAATGAAGAGCACCCAGTAATGCTGAGGCGTACTCAAGTATGTGCATTGTTGTAAATACTTTATAAGTTTTACAAGTTTTACTTGATACCCGACAAATTCGTATGTACAAATATAGTTTTTCCAACAATGTCTGTGTAGCGTCCGTATTGACTTCACTGGGAAATTTCTCACAAGGTTGTGCTTTACCACCCTCCCCCCTCACTGGACAAACAACAGTACAGTTCTTCTAAGGAAGCCCTCCTGTTTATCTATAATTTGAGCGCTGATAATATTATAGAATCAAATATGTTAAGGAAATAATCCCTCTACATTAAGGGATTTTACTTATTTAATGTCGAACGACACGTCTGGGCTATCGGTTTTATTTAGACTTGTATGAGGTGTTAGGATAAAAGAGAGATGGGAAAAACCATTTACTAAAAAACTACCTCAGTAGTGATGAGCAGAATCTACCCCATCGACCGGAAATGAGAATATTGGAGAGTATAATTAAGTTAGAGATATTTAAATAATGTATTACGTGGAATATGTGTCGTATGACAGTGACGTCACAAGAGAATAACTTTTATTAATTGAATAAAATCAGGTTTGAATGAATTATAATATTCTGTGACGTTAAAAGAGTATGACGTTTGAGGGGAGGGGGTAACTACATTAGAAATTATAGAATTATGTGACGTAAAAAGAGTATGACGATTGAGGAAAGAACCTGTAATCAACAGTCGTCACAATTAAAGTTAGTATCATCGTCATCGTTTTCGATGATTGGACAAAATTTATACAATTTCTCTACGCTGTGAAATCTGACGAGTCGTGCCAAGGCGTTTGCATTTTTAACGCACATGGGGCTGAGTTCGTGACAAGGAGCAGTACATCCCCATAATTGGAGTTGATCAAATCTACTAAGGAGCATTTATAGTCCTCACGTAGAGGGATGAATGTCCGCCCTGTGAGGCGAGACAAGAAATTGACTTTTTGTTTATTATATTGCTATACATCTCCCACACTAGAGGGATTCAAGTTAAAAATTAAAAGGGAAAGTGAATGATAGAGTGAGCAGGTGAGATAAATGTGCATACAAATGCTGGCTATGCCATAAAATACCCAGCACATGCAATTTAGAGTTATTGCGGACAAGCCCTCACAGCCCTTCTTAAACATGGATAACTCGTGCCTAGAAACACGATATATCATTAATATTAATTAACTCATGTAATTAATGTAACTTACAATACCGAAGGATGATAGTACTAGAGGGAAAACTAACATCTTAGTGAACAGTAGTTTATTTTAATTTCCCAAAGAAAATTAGAATAACAATATATATATATGTGTAGACAATGAATAATTTTCATATTATAAAATCAACAACGCCTTCACAATCTCATTCCATGGCCTCATACAAGGATCGCCAAATTAAAAAAAAAAGGTAATCCTCGCTTGCTAAGGAAGATACTAGATAGGCGTGAAAAATAAACAATTTAGCCACATCCTAATCTCTCACAGTTAAATACAATAATTACTACAATATAACTTACAATACCAGATTCAAAAGGGAGCATAACAATTATATAACCTTACCAGACTTACTCTACTACAATAAGATTTAAATATAAACCTCGCAAGGTGTTTCATTAAGTTAAAGTTGACGGGCAAAGTCAATTTGTGAATGACATAATGCATAAGTCTTAAGTTCAGAATCTGGACCCATCCACCTATGAATAACTCACAAAAGGCCGTGCCTTTTTTTTTATTTATCTATGCCCAAAATTATAAGTTCAATCCTGCCGGACATACGGCCAAGTTCATAAAAAAGTTTAGAACAATTGTCCATTAAATAAACACAACGCTAAAAGTAGTAGAATCGTAAAAGATTTCCTAAATGTTAAAGCTAAAAGGACTTAAGTCCGTTCACATTGGAAAATCACAAAAAAGGAGCTTAAAAGATCAAGCAGTACCCATTATGAAAATAATAACATTGAGCCCAAAAAAGGAATTTTGAAAAGTTAAAGATTACATCGAAAATGAATTTAGCTTACATTGTTAATTCTGGTGCGATCGCATGGTCAAGCGACCTCCTAAGCCAACCCAAGAGTGGCATATAATTCACACGATCCTTCTTATATACAAAAAACACAGCTTGCAGAACACGGAACCATGGGAAGTCACAAGGGAGGAAAACCAAAGATCATAGATAGGGAGTAGAACATTCGACGAGCGTCTAGACTCTAGATGATCGTAGAAGCAGGGTCGTGGAACTGGCGGAGTGTTTCTTCTTTTCCACCTAAGGTCTTTGGTTCTGGTCAACAGCGCGATGCGCCTTGGTGCGCNAAGCAGGGTCGTGGAACTGGCGGAGTGTTTCTTCTTTTCCACCTAAGGTCTTTGGTTCTGGTCAACAGCGCGATGCGCCTTGGTGCACGCATCTTAGTATGTTGAGGGCAGTTGAGTCGACGAGGTGCGTGTGTATAAGTGGGCTGGGCATGTTTACACTAGAGTTGGCAGCAGACGGCATCAGTAGAATAGGGTAAGTCCGTAATTTTCTGTATTATTGTAGTTAGCCAGCAGCTAATGCTACACAAGGATAATAGGTTCATTTTGAAACAAACACAGCGAGCAAGTATAATTAATCCAATAATAGAGAAATTCGAAATAGTAATTTTGAAAAGATAAGTACATTAAGCCGAAATGGAATTTAGAATACGACGACCATTATATCCTGTTATAACAACGTCTCTCACCTTATTGAAGCCAGTATTGTAATAAGTGACTACATAAAAAAAAGAAAAAAGAGGATGGCAGGCCCCCGTATCCCGCTCTGCCGTGTGTGAGAGCCGACTCTACTACTGCTCTCTCCACATGTGCAACTAAGCTACACTATGGTGGGGCACTGCGTGTGCGTCAGGCCAAGGCCTATGCACTTTAAAATGCGGGAAAGTAAGAAAAGAAGTACGACTCTATTAGAGTAGGGTAGGGCAGGCCATGCGATAGTATCGTGCAGGGTGCATGCGTAAGTTAGTGTTAATATGGTTTGACGCATATTCCCACTAACATAGGATATTACTGGAAGTGTCAAGGATCTAATAGTGCTACTGGGTCTCATGTCCCCTAACAGAAACAAGATAATTTAGGTTGGTGGGTAACTTGGGTCGCTAAGTGGAAGAACTACGAGTAGCCCCTCCAGTAGGCGCCTAATTTAATTGGGCGTCTTTATAATTGTACATTCACTTGAATGTATATTTTACTAGATATAAAATTTTGAGAAAAAATGTTTATATATATCTATATATATCTGAGTATCTAGGTGATTGATGCTGGTGAAGATGGTTATATGATAATGATGGTGAAGCTGAAGATGAATAGGTAGTCGGATTCGTTGGCGGTTCCTGGGTTCTTATTTCTATGGCTTCTAGTTACCTGAAATAAGAAAAAAAAAAGCACGGACATGGAGCGTCTGCGCATTTTTAGTTTTTGTTAGCAACTATACACTTTAAAAAAGAGCGAGCTGTAAATATTTTGTACGGTGTAACATGTGTTAATGTAATGCCAGTGACTACATCACGGAATCCTGCCCCTATATAGTCGTCAAGTACCGGTCACTTGTTCCCAAAGTGTGGAATCAAAGGAGGGAGAATAGGAAAGGGGGAGAATCCATTGAGAACATGACGGCCTGGATGCCAGTAGAAAGAACCAGACTGCGGGCTGTTAAACACGGCTGGTAGAGCGCAGTAGGGGCTCACGCATCTTGCTAAATAAAATATTCTTGGGCGCGGCTTGTTTGCAGCGTACCATGGGCTTCCATTCAGTCAGCCGTTAGAGAGTGCCGAGTGAAGTTGCCGGTCTGAGTTCTAGCTTGGGACGAGTCAACTGGGGCCAAGATGGTGGGTGATGTAACCCCAATTCTTTTGATCGTTGTAACAAGGTTACACAACAATGTAATCTGAGATGGGTTTATTTTTTCCGATAGCTTTTAATATAATAACCTTCAACATACTAATCTGTTTCAAACACTTAGCCAAGTGTAGAAACTATTTTCCTTGAAGATTTGTCAAGGAGGGGGGTGTGATTTTGATGACGCTGATAGCCATCTTGATGAACTATTAGGTTAAATGGAATCATGGGAAGCGCACCGTATCTGCTACACTTCGTTTCAACCTAACGCCCAGTTACACGAAATGATTTAACACTCAGTTTTGACTGCTCAAGAAAAACGGTGTAAAAATCGTTGCAGCTCATTAGTGTCCATACGGTACAGTTTTAAGCACAGTTTTCTCCACTCAGTTCAGCGGAATCCGTCATGGAAGAAGTGTTAATTTGGTCCATTTTTGTCATTTGTCTTATAAAAAGAAGGAAAATTATGGGTCTTAAGTACACATGACGTTCAAGATGGTCCAGATATTGGCTACTGAAAAGAAACAAATTTTCCCATTTGAGGTTCATCCATGAATTGCATGATGAACTTGAAGACTGATGAAATTACCTATGAATGTACATTGAAACATAACATTATTTATTAGAATTAATAACTCCACACAGTATTAAACAAAGAAACTGTATGAGAAAGTCAATTTCACCACATGAGAGAGTGACCGCAACTTTAAGATTACTAGCAACTATAAGAACCTGGAGCTCACAACCATTATGTCCAAGCAAGCCCTGTGTGAAATCATCCTGGAAACTTGTAAAGCTATATACAGAGTCCTGAAAAAGTATTACTTGAAGGTAAGCCAATCCGAATAATTATTTTATATCTTTACAATCATTAAAGTAGTTGTAACTTATTAAAAAAAATAAAAAATAAAAAAAAACATTGTCTCTTAGAAAACTAAATTATTCAGTGAATACATTTTTTTTAAATTATCTGTAGCCTATTAAATGTTTCTAAAGTCGGTAATATATATATTTAACACTTTACTAAGAATTCAACGAGCTGTCCTCAAAAGTTGTCAAATAATCCACAAGAGATGAGTTAGCGCTGTAAACCTCTGGCTAAATACGAGGAAGCGTGGCAGGAAAATCAGTCAAGAAGTTTACCTGAGAATAACAATGTTTTTTATTTTTATTAATAATAACAAGGGAATGAAGGTACATAATGTTAACATAAATATTACAGAACCGCGTGAAGCGCTTATCTTCCAAGATATTGAAATTACCCTATTATAAAAGGGGTGTTATAGACTTCATCATACATATTAATAAGAATAAATATATTAAATATATACATTTTGGTAATTAAGCGTGACGTTAGTACGACTAGCGCACCCAAAATTTGAATGCAATAAACATAATTATAAATCCTAATGTAATAATATATAGCTTGATAGAAGCCCTAAAATACAACGTTTGTATAACTAGCGCATTTAGGGGGAAATGCAATAATCTTTATTATACACAGTCTCTGAGTGCCCTGTGCTCAACATTAGAAAATGTAATCGAGATAATCCCGTATACAATGCCACAAGTTAATGGAGCCCAAAGGAGGGACGGGTGGTAAGCCCGCGATTCAAGGTTTGCCATAGGGTGGCCAAGATATATATATATCAAATAATAAATTACTATATAGAATTTTATTCTCACACACGGAGATAGAAAAGAGACAACGGTTGAGAAGATCCGCGTAAAAAAGCAGAAACATCCCCAAGTTAACGTTAAAAACAAATTAAGTTTAATTCAATAATGTTCACAATGATACCTTCCCATTATGCCGAAAATGAATTTTGATTGATAAATAATAGGTTCCGGCTTTAAGTCGCCGCCCTCACCTTGGCCAGTCGGCGGTACAAAGAGCATCGATTGAAAATAAAGTCCCAATATATACTCATAATTGTATTCACAGAGAGAAGGGGCAAGGGAAGGAGGGGAGAAAGAAAGAACACAAACACAACAAGCAAGGAAGGTACAGTTAATTAGTAGAAAGAACACAGAACTTTCTAGTGGCGGAACTCTCAACTAGACGCGGCCACGCGGAACATCATTCTTTGTTTCTGGTTGGGCGTGGATTGATCCCCGAGTAGTCAGTCGAACGAAAGTTCCATTTAGTCAGTTGAGTAGAGTGTCAGAGAGCGGAGGTCAGTCCACGTGCTCTAGTGTCGGAGTTCATCAGGGGAGTTCAGCGAGTGTTGCCCCATTTGAAATAACTTGAACTTGTAACTTGTTACAGCGCGTCACCTGACGGGAACGTTTTGAAAGATGAATTTTGTATTCTTTTTGGCATTTGCTGTTGTTGTGCGATTTGCTGTAGAGTGTGCTGTTGTGGCCTGAATGTCTATGGAATGTACTGTTGTGATTCGATTTGCTGTGGAATGTGCTGATACTTTCCGATTTATGATGGAACGTTCTGTTGCCATAAATCCACAACTTTGAAACTTCTACTAAGCGATTCCATTTCTTCATCAAAAAGGACAACGTTGATCAGTTTCTGGGCAAACATGTTCTGTTGACTATTAAAGGTTCGAAGTTTGTGGGTGACGTGTTTAACGAATACATCGAAAAAGTCTTCTGTCTTTAAAGAC
>CABFWO010002365.1:0-14883 GCA_902155825.1 Timema genevievae
GAGATTCGAACCTCGATCTCCCCGTCCTCGGCAGTCAAGCTCAACACGACTAGCGCGTTAGCCAACTACGCCACCGAGGCGGGTGTAAATATGTAGATAGCCCGGATGGGTACTAAGATGTGGTGCAAAAATATATAATTAATTTAACCCAGAATAGCGCCAAACACTTACTCTTCTGAATTTCATTGCTAATTTTTATTTCTAGAACGAGGTCGTATAAAATAATTACTAAGTTAATCGTTTTCGTTTGGAGCAAAATAATACTTCTTCATGTTACCCATTTTGATCAAAATACACATTGTTTGAGATGGAAGTCTAAATCACGATCGTTTGAATTTACATTTAAAAGGGTACGCACAAAATTCCCACTAAAAATCTTTTGAAACGGTTACACGAAAAGGAATTTTAATTCAATACAAATATTCTTTCTTTTCTTGAAAGTCGGGTGTACAACATCTATTTGGTAAAGATTTCATCTAATTCTAAAACCATACATTATGTTTTAAGAGGCAGCATAAAAAAGAGTAACGGTTTGACATTTATCCATTAATTCGACTTGTCAACGGCCTAGGGTGGAAATAAGAAATATAATATTGGCATACTTGAAAGTTAAACCTTATTTTTCTTACTATTTCAATACGTACACTCGCTTACATTGAAAGGTATCAAGCAGTCTTCCCTGAAATAGCGGAAAAACCTAGGGATTTTTACAAAATATAATTTTTAAAAATATGGGACATTTTGTGAATTCTCTTGATTGTAAGCCTTTGGCACTGAAACATAAAGGTTTGTTTATATCCACTAATGGAACAATAAATAACTTTTTGTTGCCATATGTAGCTATTTGTTTCAAAATTATTTAGGGGCACATGTAGACAAGCATTCACTTTTTGGTTGTTTATGGTTCACGTGGCTGCGGGAATAAATTGTCTCCACTGAGTCCACTCGTTCAGTCAAGACGTGTTTCGACGATGGTGAGCGAGTATTTGCTTCTTAAATTATTTATTTTAAGATCTGAATCAATTTTTCTTTCTTTGAGCCTCTTTTTATAGCCCAGGCCGCAGAGGGCCAAAAAGGTCGTTTAGTGAAAATAATTAGGGGAAAGATGGAAATGGTTTTGATCGCTCTATTTAAGGGTTCTGATAAACATACTAAGTCTTCCCCCTCGAAAGACCTCTGCGTTGGCCGCCATATTGGAAAAACGGAGGAAAATTTCGTATTTTCGCCAATATCTCCGTTTGTGTCAGTTTCACAGTGAAAATAGTTGTAACCGATATTTGAGATAATTAAATTCTCTATAAAACTGTCATAATAACTCATTCGCTAAGACCTGTAGTTTCGGAGCAATAGCCACGAGAAATTTGGCACTCTCCCGCAACAACTCGAAATATCGGGCTTCGTTCGCTGTATATTGCTGTCTATGTTGAATATTACTCTAACTCAATTTTTTAACGAAAATTGATGCAAATAAATCAATATTTCAAGGCCGCACCAAGGGGTACTTGAAGGGTCCAAACCCCTCCTTAAATAATTAGGGTAAATAACGAATTAATTTTCATAGTAGGCCCCCTACTCCTTAATTCATTGTTTTTGTACTATTAAACTCTACTTCTCCGAACAAACGTAATGAATGAAGATGATATTTTCCTTGAGCCGTTTAAAATTGACAAACGAAGTAATAAACAACATCTTGTTTTTACACCCATTCAGTGGCTGCAACACAGCTTTTGCATTCTTCAAGCAGGGGAAATTAAAGGTTGTTAGGTTATTGAAGGAATACAATAAATTGCAGACAATCGTGCAGATTTTCAAGGACCCAGATACACATCCATACAGGATTGACGTGGCAGGACAACATGTCATCGCAGCTTTGTATGGAGCCAAGATCGATGACAGCTTATCGTATAATCTGAGATTACAACTATTTTCATCAAAGTCCCTATCAAAAAGTTCGTTTAATCTTGCCTCTTTACCACCTATTCAGGCAGCTGTACGTCAAAATTCCTTCCGAACGTACCACCAGATACAGCTAGGGTGTGGCAACTACAAAACCCCACTATATTGGGGCTGGAAGAACACCAAAGACGGCCTTTTTCCGATTACCTCAACTAAGTATCCAGCTCCACAAACGCTCCTAAAGTCTATATCTTGTAAATGCACAAAAAGGTGTAGATCATCCCGCAGTTGTCGGAAAGTTGGGCTGTGATGTTCCACGATTTGTTACATTTGTCGGGGACAATCGTGCACAAATATCGACGTTTCAGATAACCTGAGTTTTGATAGATAAATTGTCATCCAATTGGACCACTTTATTTTTGAAGAGACTGGAATATCTCACGAATCGGAAACTGACAGTGAGACGCACATTAGCTACGAGGAAAATAAAGAAGACTGAACAAGCAGAATATTTTGACCAACCATCTATTTCTAAACGAAGAAAAATTACTTTAAAAAAATCAATGGGGATTAGGACTATAGGGGATACCATTTATTAAAAAAACATAAGCGTGGTGGTATGGAAACGGATTTTAAAAAGCTGCAAATTGGTATATAAATAGTTATATATTTGCATTAGTTTTCGTTAAAACATTGAATTATAGTAATATTAAACATAGACCGCGACATACGGCTAGCGAAGCCCAATATTTCGAGCTGTTGCAGGAGAATACCACACTTCTCACTGCTATTGCTCCAAAACTATAGGTCTTAGCAAATAAGTTATTTTGACCATTTTTATAGAGAATTTATTTATATCCAATATCGATACTAACTATTTTCACTGTAAAACTGACAAACGAAGATATTGGTGAAAAACTGAAATTTTGCTCCATTTTTCCAATATGGCGGCCAACGCAGAGGTCTTTGGGGGGGAGGGGGGGGCTTAGTATATTCATCAGACCCCCAAATAAAGCGATCAAAACAATGTCCAGCTTTCCCCTGATTATTTCCATCAAAAAATTGCTACCGCCTGGCCTATCAGGCCATCCACGGGCTTTGTTTTAGTCCGTAAGAAATAGCAAGTAATCATAGGCGATCACTTTTGAATTGAATGAAATGATGCACCAGCTCCTTTTCTTAAAAATACTTTTGAGTTCTTTGTAAAACTTCGAAATCATTTTCTTCATTTTTGTTTTTACTTTTGTTACATCCGCATTAATTGCGTCATATAATTTAACCCATACATTGTTTGAAGCATAACATATGTTTCATCTTAACTTTAACAGGATTTATGAGTTTTTAGTGGAGGGCGTACTGGAGTGGCACTGGTTTCACTTTCTAAAATAAGGGTACAATTATTCACATTGTGTTTTTTGTTATTTACGATCCTTAAAAACTCTCAGTAAATAACAGGACAAATTGTAAAAGATCTCCCCGAACCGAGGTGGAGTGCCTTAAGGGATATTTGGCCTAAAAACTAAACCAAAAGTCATTTGGCCTTAAAATGACTTTTATGATAGTAATTTTTAAGCCAAATGACTTGGTTTAATTTTTAGGCCAAATGACTTTAGGCCAACTGCCGCGTCCCCATCACACCATCATACATATTGAACGTGTCTTACACACTCGCGCAGTCTCTCCAACTCAACTTGCATTATTTAGTATATACATTCTTTAGTAGGATTTACAGAACCAAAGTGTGGAATAAATTAATCCTAAAATTTAATTTTTTTCTTTAATTTATGTTTTCTTCCATTTAAATCAAACCCAGTCTAATTGTTGATAGGGAACGTGAGACTACCTGGCCCCCGAACACAATATATTCTTATATTTAAATCTATCTCTGAGATAACTGACTTACGTGAATCCAAGGTTATCAGGCCGTATACTAACCCGGTCAGGGTCAGAACTAAGGACGTAGGGTTGGATACGACAGTGTGCCGTTAGACTCTTTTTTTTCCGTTTTGACATTTATATTTTATGGCAGCAGGATTCAAGACATATTCTAAACTTTGGTACAATTCCGCTTTACCAATGTGTCACTCACTACTCCTTTTAAATGACATGTAACTACAAACATAATTTTCTTAGAATTACATTTTTTTTTCTGAAAAAATCTACCATCACACAAATTCAAATTTTTAAATAAATTTAACTTAATTATACAACTTTTTTTGGATATACAAAAGGAAATATTTAGAGACTCCATTTACTAAGAAATTATTTTTTAAAGTTGAGTAGAATTAGTTAAAATATAAAACAATTTTATAAAAAGATTGAAAATTTCTAGTATTCAAATTTTTAAATTTTTTTTTTAATCTTCTGAGTTGAGTTTGTGCAGCTACTAAATAAAACTTCTTGAAATCGAATTCTCGAATACTCGTACACCCCTAAAAGTTGATCACTGTTCCTTTGGTACCTTAATGTTGTGAAAAGATGGCAGATATGTACCTTTCAAACCTAAATCATCTTGTTTTAAACATCAGTCCAGACTTCACACTAATCGCTTTTTATGTAAAAAATATAATTTACTTCCATCCAAGCAGTCTGTAAAAATGGGAAGTCCTGTTAAACAGAGATAGTTTGATTGTAAGAAAATTGTGGATACCCTTTTAATAATTCACTATTACGCTTTTTTACAGGAATCAAGCAAGGCGTCCGATACTTTTATGGTAAACGGAGGGTACTTTATCTGCTAACAGAACTTAATAAGCGAAATTTAATGGTTTAAGTTGTTATCCTTTACCAAGTTTCTTGTGTTTTAATAAATAGGAAAACTTATTTTAGCCAAAAGCTTGTTTGAAAGTTGTTGACCAATAGTTACAAGAAATTATATTCCCTCCTGGATATTCAATATCAGCCTAAATAATTAGTGTCTGAAACTCTAGTCCGGTAAGCCAAGTTACAAATCAGACGTTGTAGTGGAGTTGGTTTGCCCTTCATTGTGATTTTCCATCCTCCTTTTTTGCAAATGCTCGTGCTGGTCCCTGTTTCCTTATTTTACTAGAGCGATATATAGTTTCTTATATTCACTCGCCATCTCTTTCTAACCTACATCTTTCCGAGACCTTAAAGCTTTCGTTTTTAGCGCTGTTTTTTTTTCTACGTGGTTTGGTTGCCATTTTAATAATAATAATAATAATAATAATATTTAGCACCGCGTCTTACTACCCGTTCGGGTTATACGCTTAAGCACTAATTACGCTAATGGATACCGCATTTGCGTGGAGGGAGAGTGGAAAACCATTTAGGAAACCCCCCCTCCAGTTCACCCGACCGAGATTCGAACCTCGATCTCCCTGTCCTCGGCGGTCGAGCTAAACACGACTAGCGCGTTAGCCAACTTGGCCACCTAGGCGGGTGGTTACTATTTTATTGCTTAGTTTTTTAATTTTTATTTCAGTGAAATAAGCATTTTATATTATATAAATATATATTTTTTGCACCACATCATACTACCCGTTCGGTTTACACGCTTGTGTACTAATTACGCTAATGGTATTAGGAAGGTTATATTTAGAGGACGTATTCCAGCATTTGCGTGGAGGGAGCGTGGAAAACCATTTTGGATTAACCCCCTTTAGTACACCCTACTGAAATTCGAACCTCGATCTCTTAGTCATTGGCAGTCTAGTTAGTCTACTGCGAGAACAACGCCTTAGACTATGTGGTCACTGAAGTGGGTGATATAAATACCTGAACCAAATTTTAAAAGATTTAACCATAAAAATGTAAACAGATGCACAAGGCCTATATATTACATTTATTGCTCTTATTTAACTGGCACTTTCTGAACCGACTGATTATATCAGCACACGACTTATAGACTTAAATCTAGAAAAAACAACATGTGACCGTTAATTCATCAATGTTAAATAGGAAATCCACATATAATCATTGATAGAGTTTTCGGCCATGCTAGGAATCAAACCCGGCACCCTTAGCTCAGTAGACAGACACGCTACCGACTGAGCTAAGGTGTCGGCCTGTAAGTTTTGTGTTTTACGGTGTTCAAATGATCTCGTTTTCTTTATATTAGAAAGACAATAAGTCTAAAGTGGCTGTAGTAATTGTGAACAACGCCAGGAAAGTCTGAAATGTACATCTTTTACTCCAATTTTTATATATATATATATATATATATATATATATAAATAAATAAATAAACTAAAAAGGTAGACTAGTGAGAAACTATTTTTCGTTGGACTTTATAAGCGTATAATAGTTACAGAAATTATAAGGATAGTTCAAATGTAATTTTGAAACAACTTTTGGTCACCCCATTGAATGTTGGCGTTATGAAGTTGCAGTCTGAGAGTCTCTACTTAATCCCTGCCCGTTCTCGAGCACGGGGCTGTTAGTCGGGTTGGTCCTTAGCGTTGAATATTGTATTATTATTATTATTATTATTATTATTATTATTATTATTATTATTAGCACCGCGTCTTACTACCCGTTCGGGTTATACGCACTTACGCTAGTGTGCAATGGTAGGGTGATTGTGAGATGAAATGGAGGACCTACAGTTTAACGTGGAATCCGAACCACGGTGGAGGCCTGGCATTCCTCACATTCACAAGTTGTGATTAATACACATCTTGTCAGAGGTGAAGGAAGGGTTTGGCAATCAGATAAATCTGTGCCGGGACCTAGGATTGAACCCCGGACCCTCAGCACAGAAGTCTGACACCTTACCCCTAGACCACCAGGTCACCAATTTGAATACTGTAGAGACTATAGAGACTGTAGAGCAGGGTTCGCAAACTCACGGCCCGGCCCGCTTTTCTTCAATACTTTACTGTGTTGTCCCCACTACCCGGCCTGCAATCAGATACGTACACAGAAAACTATATTTTAATGTTAGTGTGTGTATAATTTTGAATAAGGATAAAACGGAACTATTTCAAATTGTGTTTCTCTTTTCACTTTAAATATTTGATTGTAATTTTTTTAACCTAAATAATTTATAAAAGACTTTTTACATGTGGAAAAATATACATTTTTAAATATTTTAAATTTAGCTTCATATATTTGAATATACATATTCATTTTAAATACATTGCATCAAATAACTAGTAAAAAAAAATCTAGTCCCAGCTAAATGTATAGAGGGTGGTTTTTTCCTAGGTGGTTCTAAACCCTCACTTGGATCAAATGCGATTACATTTTCTCTAAACTATATCTTCCTCATCTCTTACGCACTAGCGGAACTAAACTGTGCCTAGTCCAGACGGGTAGTAAGAGGCTCTGCAAAAAAAAAGTATAGAATATAATAAGTTAAACGTGTTTAGACTGTGGCCCGCTCAACTCCCTGAGTTTGTGAATCTGACCCTTGGACTAATCTGAGTTTGAGACGACTGCTGAAGAGTAATAATCATCTTATCTCCTCCCGTATCTGGTTATAATCTTGTTTACTTGTACAAAGTTTAGTCATTCTTACATTTATATGGAAACAAATACACTTCTTCGTTTATAAACTAGATCATGTTGTGTTTGCCGCGACAATGTTTAATATTTTGAAATAGTATATACTATGTGCAACAACAATTTACTATACTAAATCTTACAGCTACTCTTGACGGTGGTCGAACGGTTGAGGCGTTATATCTGCATTACACTTGATCAACGTTGGTAATAAGGCCAGGGTTTAAATCCTAGCTGAAATTCCTGGAGGGAGTTTTTAACATTAGCAAAGTCGGTATCTCACGTGCATACTGACCTTGAAGTCTTGGTTTCTATTCCCGACATGGTCGAAGATTTATTATTTATTGGTGATTTGTCGGCTGAGGGACTTAAGTGTTTTATTTGTTCTAGTAATGGTTTAGTTTGTAAGTCATGTGCTTATATAATCAGTGTATTCAGAAAGTACACACTTTTTTCTTTTCTTTTTCAAAAGAATTCATTGGGCGTGATTTTATAAAGTAATATCTCTTGGGCTAATGGTCAGCGCCCCTGGTTACTGATCTGGAGGTCCCGGCTTTGATTCCTGGTGGCCCTATAGCTATTTTTCCCGGAAGGGAAACGGTTCCTATGGTAACCATGGTTGGGTTTGGCTTTAGCTAGGTTTAATATCTCCACTGGCTGCACACCTTCATAACTACTATCATTACATCATCTCATTGTGGGCATGTTCTGGGCCACGTTCTGTTCCCACACGGCGACCGAACTATATACTACCTCTCATGGTCAAATATGCCATGAGCTTAGGGAAAAAAAACTGTCAAATTAAATGAAAAACATTCTAGATGATTCTAATTGAACTCGGAAATCAACCCAGCAAGTACTGATGCGTTTCATCTTGGCAGCCTTTGGCCTTCTTCATTCTTCTTACTTGATTGGTTATTGATTTAAATTCGTGAAAGTTGCTGCCATCCCCAATACGGGCCGCAGACCTAAGACGTGTACATAGGCGAGCAGGGCTTAACACAAATGCTAACAATCGGGGATATGAACTGATGTTATTCTGGAAGTACCGCCATTGTGTCGCAGTCGTTATAGTGTAGGTCTGCATTGTGTTTGGAATTTTATTATTTATTTACTATTTATTCATACTTTACTAAGTGTGTAGTGCCGGTTCAAGTTAGTAATATTAATTATACTACACAATTATTAAAATATAATTGAGATCAAATTTCAAAAGTATTATCATAAAATTAATGCGCTTTGTTTAGCAGCCAATACAATACACGCTCAATCGCATTTGATAGTTTTGGAATGTGAAATTAATCTACACTTTACCTACGTTAGGAGCGTGGGTGACAAGTAGCAAAAGCTACCAGATCTATTTTTATGTATCCATTCGCCAAACCAGATGATCTACAAGACCATGTGTTGATTTTTTTTTGTCAGGTTTAGCAGTCAAAACTTTCACCACAACTAATTGGTTTTAACTGTGTGTTTCTTTTAACTGTTTTACATTTTTTGTTGGCTGTCAGTTACCCCCCCTTCTTTGGCGCATGAACTCCACCTGTATTTCGCTAGCGGGTAATATCTGGTAACTAACTACGCGCATGTACTACAATCTAAGAGTGGAACTATATTGTGTGAAACGCTAATTTGCAATACATGCACGAGAGAATAGTAATAAAGTCGACCATTAACATCCTAACAAAACCACAGGCTCACACTCACTTGATAACTTTGCTTTGATTATTATCACCTGTTAAGATTCGTTGTTCTGGTAACTTAGGGGCCATACATAAACCACGTTAAGCTTTTTTCCTACCTTTTTGGCCCCCCCATCTCCCACTTAACACCAAGGAGACATTTACCCTGACCCCTCACCCCCATCAAACCTGTATTACCGGATTTAATACTACTCAAAATCAATTTTAAAGCCTGAATATAAATGATTTCAGAGAACTATATAACGAGGCTTTATTATTTTTGTTAATGAACATGAATATTATTTTTCGACAATATAATTTAAGTACCGATTCTTTGTTACATGTCATGCACCCCCCCTCCCCCCCCCCTTGTAACACCTTGTGTACCTGCATTAATGTTGAGAGAGAAGGGGTAAACAACACACATATCACCCAAAGCAGGTTCTTACCTTGAAACGTATAACGTATCGGCCATTTTGATAAAGTCATCATAATCTTTCCCGGGATTGTCTCCCGGCTAGTTTTCAAAGTACAAGACAAACACTAGCGATGGTCATTGTTACTGCTGGCGAGAGTGAGAGTGAGAGTGAGAGTGAGAGTGAGAGTTGGCAGCCAAGTTTTAAGGTTGCTCAGTTGTAAAACAGCGTGTGCGGACAAATCGACAACTATGCTGAAGAGTTATGACTCATCTCAGCCAATGGTCTCTATTATTATGACTCATCTCAGCCAATGGTCTCTATTATTATGACTCATCCCAGCCAATGGTCTCTATTATTATGACTCATCCCAGCCAATGGTCTCTATTATTATGACTCATCCCAGCCAATGGTCTCTATTATTATGACTCATCTCAGCCAATGGTCTCTATTATTATGACTCATCCCAGCCAATGGTCTCTATTATTATGACTCATCCCAGCCAATGGTCTCTATTATTATGACTCATCCCAGCCAATGGTCTCTATTATTATGACTCATCCCAGCCAATGGTCTCTATTATTATGACTCATCTCAGCCAATGGTCTCTATTATTTATGATTGAAAACATTTCCGTGCGGCTTAGTGTGTGCTGTATATTTACTGCATATAAAAGGTATAGAGAGAGTAGTAAATATAGTTTGCTTGTGGTGGGTAGTAAATAATGTATCGTGCCAGAAATAGACAGTACTTTCTTTTCCCTTACTGGGAGGGACATGAGGATATGACAGTTAGAGCGCCTGGCTGTAGATTATTTGGCACTCTGGTGGCACAGAGCATTCCCAGGGTGCACCTATGAAGGTTGTCTTACACGTCGTACCCGCTATGAGATGATATAGAATGTGTAGTAGTGGGAGTGCTAAACCTAACTTAGTCTAATTTACCAATGGTGGACCTTGGGATAATTCCTCTTAATAGAAAAATACTCAGGGTGCCAGGCGGGAATCGAACTTGGGACTGCCAGGTTTGTAGCTAGGTGCACTGACCACTACACCACGGGGTCGGATACCAATAATGGTAATCTTGCTATATTTAAGGGTAGAAGAGTACAAGCTTCTCCGTTACACTTGGCCGTGTGGAGTTAGAGCAACGGAGGACAATAATATTCAGTCAGTATCTACTATTATTTCGTTCGCCCCCATCGCTAACCATTGAGAGCTTAACACGGCTTTACTACCCGCACCGGTGGGCACGCGGTCTAAACTTCAAGCTCATTTAATATGGTTTGCTTATGATGGAGATTTCGGGGTATGAATCCCGGACAGATTTATGAGGACTCCCTACCTTCCTCCCTAAATTATGTACCACTCTTCCTCCACGCACATGCGGGTATATTTATTCTAAATACTATAGTGCTCGTCCTTACCAGATAAGCGTATTTAATATACTTACGTATAACTCTAACTGGTAGGGAGACGCTGTAAAATATAAATAACTTACTCTACATGTTAAACACACCTGCTACTTCGCCTCTTCCGTGTTTTTATACTAGGGGTCCCGGGTTCTATTCCTGACTAGTACCATGGTTAATTTTCCTGAAAGGGAAGCTATCCCAACGGTTACCAGGGTTTGGTTGGTTATGCTTAAGTTAGGTTTAAGTGTTTCTACTGGTTTCACACCCTCATACTCACTATCACCATCACCATCTCAGTGGAACCTGACTAGTTCGAAATCGTCTAGTTCGAATTTTTCGCCCAGTCCCGTGAATTTTGTATTAAAACAATACTAAAAAAATTTAGATTGTTCGAATTTTATTTTGGTTAATTAAAACTTTTCGTAAGTTGTAATGTACAGTTCAGTATTGTTTACCTACGTTTAGTTGCTGCGCCGTGTAAACAAGGGAGGCGACTTTGGAATGCGGTCAGTACCCTTCTTCACATCTGTCCCCCGCTCTCGAGTGGCTACGTGCGAGGTTCTTAGTTATTCGGTCGTAGCGACATTCTTGTGACGTGCGAGTTTATTTTGTTTTTAAGTTTTTGTTTGGTTTTTGTTTTGTTTAGTACATCCTGTACAGTAGTGTGCGTGTGTGTGTGTGTGTGTGTGTGTGTGTGTGTGTGTGTGTGTATCCTGATGTCACTCTCCAAGCCACAGTCCTATAAATCAATAACTTAGGCTGAAAAAGTAACGGTGGGTGATAAAAGAAGTGGAAAAGGGAATTATTTTCAAGAAGCTTGTTTGATTCGAATTTTTGGATGATTCACATTTTTTGCCTGGTCCCTTCAAGTTCGAATTATCCAGGTTCCAGGTTTTCCTGACTTAGTTTTCACATGGTTGTTTTTATTTTGTTTCAGTGTTTGGGTGAATGGCTGCCTCTTCTGTAGCCGTGCTAACTCCTGCAAGTCTGTAGGTGAGTAAGTTAGCTATTTTACATGTTGTTTAACATGACATATTTAAAATATACTTTCTAAATAATCTCGTCTCAACACATGCATGACCTATAAATAACTTAACGAATGAGAAGGCGACAATTTAACCCGGCTTACACTTTGGAATTATTTCAATATCTAAAAATCGTGTGCTGCATGTAAACTTACCATATTATTTAATAACAAACTGTCAACACAACACACAGAGCCCATCGTTGATACTTAACCGCCCCCAATTTTGACAAATAATCATAAACCACCCGACTGGGATTCAAACCCACTTCCTCGTCATCAACGTCCATTTTATTTCTAGAGTGACGCCCTAAAACAGCGGCTACCAGCCTTATTTCACTTACGTACTCCTTGTCAGCCCATTTCCATAAGTTGTGTCCTTAATTTCAGCAAAATTATTTTTAATTACTACAGTAGTAGTTATTTCTGATTTATTTGTTGCAACTGAAAATAAATGGGCCAATGTAATAATAAGGTGAAATATATGTTTTCATTCAAAAAGCAAAAGCTACCATAAAAACTAACGCATTTAATTTACTTATTAGTTACTAAAAAACTATTTTATGTTAGAAATTGAAATCATATTCTCAAGGTCAAAAATGGAACAAAATTTGCACCTCCGTTCGCCATTTCGTTGAGAAAATTTCATAACTTTTGAGTGATCTTTTATCTTACACACTGCTGGCATATAAAGCTCTTTCCGCCACTATTCGAATATTTCTGCGTACCCCCAAAGGTCCTGGCACGTACCTTACGTTGGGAACCGCTGCCCTAGGTCATTCTCCCACCGAAGCGGATAGTTTACAAATTTACCTCTTCGTTTTTTAAGTCTAGTTTACAAAATAAGCAATATTACACCTGATAATGTTATCATATTTACTACCGCCCAGCTGAATTTCCTTGAGATTAGAATCTTGGCCGGGTCAATGTATTATTTTTTTCTACTGTGCTTTTTACTTTCCCTCTCCAAGCCAATGTGGGTACATTTGCTCTAATCTACTCTACCTACCGCTCGGGCTATATCGTTAATAAATTAGAAATTAAACTTAGGCTTACTGGTTTAAAAGCGCTAGATATTTCACAGTTGGTTGTACTTGAGAGATTGAGGTATAAAACTTCTTGGTGCTAGCCATTCGAATTATATCCCCGCTGAAGTATCAACTAACAGTCGTGTTGTAGCGGTGAGCACCTGTCCTCATTCTGATCTTGTTTGTACACTCACTGGCACGAAACGTTGGAACAAATACACACTTTCCGATACATTCAGAACAATCGTGTAAATTAGCCGTCTACAAGCTCCCATGGCGTGCCTACAATAATAGTGTATGTTGATTTGAGTTATTTTATTGGAAAGTGTCCTATTATAAAGATATTGTACATTCCATGCACCAAGACTTTTCAATTATTATAGAAGGATTTGGCAAATTTGACATTGGTTAACTAAGATAAATAGTACGAAACTCTGCACGGACCTTCTCACTCCATTGTTTAAAAAAACTCAAAACTTGTAATATATGGGAAATGAAATTTTTAAAAAAAACCCTAGAAAACCCGAGCAAAAATTACGTTATACTTACGTTAAACATTTTTGATGCCCGGATTTAAATTGCATGATTTTCTTTTTAAATAATAAAATCCTCACTAGTATATTTGGACCCCAAAAAATCTGTATTGGGTCCACAGGGGTCAATACTTCGTATTAAAATTTTCTACATTTTATTAGGGGTTACACATCCTATGGCTATCGCATTTTAATTAAACTCCTCATTTATAAATGTAGACCCATTAAAAAGGTAAATATTGACTATAGTCTAAAATAATATAGATCATTGCTGTAGTAATATTTCTCCTAAGAGGTTAAAGAAAAAAGAACAAACTTTTTGAGAGACCTAATTATCTACTTACTCTATGGAATTAGAGAATTATTGCGCTAAAACTTAAGTTGTATCTTTGTTCAACTAAAACTCACATAATTGTATAAATATATTTGCCAATATCTCAGAAACTATTGATTTTATAAAGATATATTCCTTTTTTTTTTTATTCTTAACAGTACTACAATTTTGCAATGATACGTTATTTAGTATCTTAAATAGTTGCGAAGACAAGGAAATTTCCGCTTCTGTAAAGTACCTTAAAAGTCATTTTCCTAATTTTTATAATCTTTATCAACGCCTAGATACGAATTTATATCAAAATCGATTTTTTCTCGTTTCGCCCTTTATTAAACTACTCTTAATTTTAGGGTGGGTTAGACAAACAAACATACTGCATTGCAAAAACCACTTGTTCGGGGAAGGGGGGGGGGGGTCATGAAACGCCGATATCCATCAACATCTTGGATTAGAGTTTCTTTTACGATCGCAATACTTAACCTTTAGTTTTCGAAAAGTTATATATATATATATATATATATATATATATATTTGCGTTTAACTTTGGAACTATTGGTTTTCGAAAAATATGTTTCAAATAAAATATTTTTATTATAATATATACTAACATTTGCAATGATAAGTAATTTCATATCTTACATTGTTTCGGAGATGTAATAAAAAATGAGAACTTATGCATTAGACCAGAACCCTTAATGTCATTTTTTCGAAAAAAATTAGAGTAGCCATTTTGTTTATAATATTGATCAAGACATAGAAATGAAATTTAATCAAAATCGGTAGAGCCGATTTTGAAAAAATCTGTTTTTTTCTCTTTACACCCTCCAGTAAACTACCCTTAGTTGTAGGGTTAGATATCTAATTCCAAAAAACCCTTGGGGCAACCCAATGAAAACCCTAGATACCAAGTCTTAGCCCTATCGTTAAAATCGTTTAGGATCTACTCCGAGGTAGACAGACAGACAAAAATTCAAAAACAACTTTCTCGGATTCGGGGGGGTCATGAAACGTCGAAATGCATTAAAATCTCGAATTCGATTTTTTTTATGATCACAATACTTTATCTACCTGTAAGATAACGATAAAGTAA
>CABFWO010002365.1:15345-63684 GCA_902155825.1 Timema genevievae
ATATTTTTTTTTTAGATATCTCTTGAACTTCGAATTAAAAAAAGTTCTACTATATTAGATTTTTCTTGTATTGGCAATAAATGTACCAACCTATTACTAAATTACTTAATGTGCCTATACTTGGTATAAAACTACAGCTCCCTAGAGCTGTCGTGGATTGTTAGATGTACTGATAAGCCGGCTCATTATTATTATTATTATTATTATTATTATTATTATTATTATTATTATTATTATTAAGGATCTCGACCGTCACACACTCTCGAGGTCTTCGCGTAGAATCGTGCTCATGCGCGCGTCGAGCTGTTCCTATCTCGCAAGTGAGTCTGGCCAAAGACACATTTTGACCCAAAATTGTTTTCCACTCTCTCCGCTAAAATTTTGATATACGTCCATTAAATTTAACCAGCCTCATCCCCAGCACATTAGCGTAATTAGTTCGTATAACCCGAACAACAGGTAGTGAGACGTGATGCCGGAAGAAAAAAAAAACTTTGTTGAAAGGTCGCCAATTTTAATAGCTCGTCTGGGATTCAATCATAAAATATAAACTCAGTTGAGTATCCAAGCTCATGCCCGGCGTTTTATGACATCTTTATATTGTTTCTTTCTTGTAGAGTAACTATATACTTGATTTTATATGTGTGGTTGTGCGTGCCACTGTATATTTGTTGCAACTGTGGCACAGTTCCCATTTGTATTCATATTACATCTGATGACCCCATTTATCTCAATTCAATCTGGGAGTGGTTTTTCCATAGATTTCTATAGACGAGTTCTGTCAGTTGCGTAAAGGCGTAGCTAACTGGAAGAACTGTGGGACCCGAAGAATATAGAGGTACAGGGTTTACCTTATTTTACACTCGGTGGGCTGTATCTAGCACATGATCTGGATACTAACTCAACCTAGTACAGCGTCAACTGACTTAAAATACTTAATCTTAGCGCCAGAAATATTAATGTAAGAGAACAAACTCTTAGGTCTTTCGTTCATGGAGGTACTCAATGGTGATTGGGCTGGCTAGTGATTTAAGTCACAATCTGATCAGTAATTGGTTTATATCCATGTTTCGCACCTCATGCTGCGCAAAAGGGGCGGAATTTCATTCACCATCTTCGCACTTCTAGATTATTTAATATATAATATCTAGGGACCCCGAGGGTCGAGGATGATTTGGTTCTCTATTATTACTACAGATGTAAGAGATGTAACCAAATAACTGCAGACTATTGTTAATAATAATCGACTATCATTCGCGGCAAAGGGGCTGCAACAAACTGATGTAAAATGTATAGCGTTGTACAAAATGTCGAAAGAAATGGTACATCAAATGTTCAATAGTTGTTCAATCATGATGATCTAGTTTGTAACTGATGTAGCCCGGCGATTAGCATTACTGTTGAGTTTCCAGTGACTAATCGCGGACGCGTCGTAAATCATTTAGCAAACAGTAATTCCATGAAATACATTAGCGGTGACGTTCAAGCTACTGGTTGGTAATTTAGGTTTTATTCCCGTCACTTTATTATAGTCTTATTTGAGTAGCTCAGTGGGCGAAAGGCCTTACTCAAATACTAATATAGTTCATACTTCTCATAGAATCGAACCTGAGTCCTCTAAAACTGCGTAGTTAAAAAAACTATTTACTAAATAGAAACTATAGAGAGGGTATTTAAGAAAAAAATGCACCCTCATTAATGGAGAAGAGTATTAAAAACCATCTTCCAATGTAGGTGATCCAAACCCCGATCTGCCCGTCAACGATGACTAAGGGCCTTGTTAGTCTAACTTCTTAGACCACGTGGCCACCACTTTGAGTTCCATGAAAGTACGGTCCAATTTTCCTAGGAAGGACATTTTATAAAATATGAAATTACTTTTTGCTATCAAAATTGGTAACATTTCATTCGTGTTCTTCGTATTGATAATTTATATCGAAAGTGATTGATTAATATTAAAGTACTGACGTATAAATGCTTGAAAGTAGGCCTATTTTTTTATAGGAACGTTTCTATCTCTCTGACCGGTGAGCCAGTGACGTAACCGAACATTGTTGTCCTTGTTAAGCTGCATCATGTCGTAAAATACTCTAAATATATTCATGAAACCGGCGCCATACCTATCTGTTTTCAACGTAACTATATCTATGTATTAATACGCCAAGCCGCCTGTTCTATAGCCGTCAGTTTTGGATACTCTGCACTTATTTTGTTTACGCTCTAAAACGTTCCCCCCATGGTGATCTACAGTAGCCCCATGGCTTCTTTGGTGCTGACTGATAGTTCACAGCTGACTTCTGACAGTCAAAATTTAGGTATATACCTAAATTTAGGTATATACCTAAATTTTGACTGTCAGAAGTGGCAACTGCTAAACACATGTTTTATTGCAGATCATATGGTTCGGCGTAGGGATACATAATTTAGTCTGGTAGCTTTTCAAAGCCGTCAGCTGTCAGTCAGCACCAAAGAAGCTATGGGGCTACTGTAACTTTAGGCGCCGTGTTTAGCAGTTTGTGGCTCTAGTGTTAACGCATGCAGCGCCGATATGGTAAAGGTTTGAATCTTTTGAAGTGTTACATTTGATAGTGAACAAACAGAAACATGGCATTTATTAACCAAATTATAATTATATTTGTTTTTTAAAAGTTAATTTTGGTTAGGATCATCGTAACTTTTTTGAGAAGGGATTAGGTTTACTTCAAACGGTTCACATACTTTATTTAACCGAAATTGTAGATGAAAACTCAACTTGTACTCATATAATCTCTAAGGTTGTAATGTTTAAACACTTTTATTTTTTAAATTTTACTCATCCTAAACCTTGATTTACAAATTACCAATAATAAAACTTGAGACGAACTTGTCATTATTTAGTCCGAAATACAAGGTACTGCGATGAAATTTCAAAGTGCATTCATTGGTAACCGGGATATGTTCTTTAGGGCCTACAAATGGCATCGAGTTTAGTTTAATCTAAAACCTATTTTTATTGAAATTGATTGGTTTCTTGGCCTAGTTTTTGGCTTTACTTATCTTTAAGAAGGAGTAAGGATTTGAGAAAATTTAAATATAACAGAATTACTGAATTCTTTCTTTTGACTGTTTTCACCAATTTGTTTCATTTTTATTTCCCCCAAGACCTTCCAATGAAATTGAAAAATATTATGTAGGGCCCATTTCTTATTTTTTACATCGACTTGAACATTTTACAATAAATCAATTATTATTCCATACTCCAGCAATTTTTACTTGATTCATTATATTACACAAATTAATTGAATAAAACAATGTTTAAACATCTTTATAGCAAAAACCTAGCTGTTTATTTCATCGATGACCTTTACTTTTGTGTTCTAAATTCCTACCGCGCAGAATGCAGTGCTATGCTTATACTCACTGTGCTTATATTAATTATAACACCACCTCCTCTGAGTCGTAGCTGGTGTCATTGTAGGACTGCACGCAGTCTACCTGGAAATGAAAGGAAACTACATTGGCTTGAAGAAATATAATATTTTGGGGTGATGGTAACGGGGTGTCAGGGAAATGTAACCGCCATAGTGTACGAAAACATTCAAGGCCATTCTACCGTTCACATTTTATTGCACAATTTAAACAAGTATTTAATTATAAGCTATAAGTAGTGATTCTATTCTTTTTCCGTGCTATTGTTAAGGTAAAGTAATTAATGTATGGGGCTGAAATTTAATATGACTATACATTCATGTTAGGTGTACCTAATGAAATATTTATAAAATTAATAATAATAAAAATAATATAAATATTTTAATGAAATAATAATAATAATAATATATATATATACTACATACATACCTACTCACGCCGTTCCCTTACAGCGTAGGCAGCAAGCGTTGTATATAGCTCAAAAAACTTTATACTTAATCCATCCTCACTAACTTTCTCCACATTTCCCTATCCTTGCATACTCCCTTTGATTCAACATCCATTCACCGAGTCATACTTGCTCTTAAATTCTTAAAACTCCAAATATTTCTCTTTTTCACACATTCTTCTACAGCATTTAGTCACGTCTTACATGCCCTATCCCTTCCTTTTGATCCAAACACTCTTCCTTCATATATTTGCTTCGTCACTAGATCCACGCTCATCATCTCAACATGCCCAAACCAACGTAAGACTCTTCTTTCACATTTACCTATATTGGATTACCTTTCAAACCGCACTCCTTCAGCACCCATTCATTAAGTACTGATCCCGTCCATACAAATTTATCCACATACATTTCTTAGATATCTCATTCCAACTGCATTCACCTTGGTCTTGTGTTTACCCTGACAAACCCACGCTTCACATCAATAAAACAACGTTGGTGTTAAAACACTTTTAAATAATGTCATGTAAATATCTCCAAATTTGCCTCTTTCAATATTACTTCCTTCTTTGCAATAGTCTACAAACATCCAACTATTCTCCGAAATGCATTCACCCATCTTTCGATTTTACCATCTAGCCTTCCATTTTATGCAGAACATTCTGCCCATATACATAGAATCATTTATTTGTTCTAACAGTTTTCCATTTATACTAAACTGACAAATCGATTCCTGATTCGTCCTTATCAAAACCAATCACCTTAGTTTTGAAGATATTTATACGAAGATCAATTATTCCGGTCGCCACATTCAAACGCTTTCATGTTTTATTTAATGTGTAGACATTCATATGGCATCATCTGCATATAGCAACACATTCACATTGTCCATTTGTACACCAACCGTGTCCTCGCAAGTATATCTCATACACTTATCTATGAAAACATTAAGCAACCTTGTCTAACACCCTGTTCATTCATTATGTCAAACCATTCGCTCAAAGCTCCATCCGCCCTAAAGCACGCTTTACTTCCATCATACGCCGACATAATTGCATTTACTAGCTATGGATCCACGCCGTATTCTCTCAGAACATTCCATAGCATATCCCTACTCACACAATCTTACTTTTTTTCATATCAACAAATGCACAATACACTTTCTCCCTTACTGCCATGTATTTCTAAATCACTTGTTGCAATGCAAATATATAGGCCATGCAACCTTGACATGACCATTGCTTACTCCAAATCTTATCCGCAGTTTTTTCGCGTACCCTCTCAATTAGAATTCTCCTAAAGATAAAAGTAATATTAAAAACATTAATATTATAAATATTTTATTCCGTACACCTTATAGTATGAATGTTAAGTCATACAAAATGTCAGCCGTGCATAACAATGGTACGCTAAAAGAATAAAATAGCAAGTTTGACATCTTGTAATTCGTGAATTGTAATGATTTGAAATAATTTAATGACTGTTTTATCTTATAATTAATTATACACTTATTAAAACTGTGCGATAAAGTTTTGATGATCGAATGAATGGCCATAATAAATAGCCGTGGCTAGGCCATACTTTTAATTTTCAGGCGTTGTACAACTTACATAAATAAAACCAAATAACCATTTATTTTATAAAGGTTAAATAATGATTGGACCCACATCGGTGGGCACAAGGATTGAGGTGTCAGTCTTGTCGGGTTCACTGGTGATTGAGACTCGACTCCCGACCAGGTGAACATAGGTGTATTTTTCTTAAATGGTCCCCCACTCTTTTCGCCATTATCATATAGCTACGTTTCTTTTAAATTCTAATTTCTTCATCACTAAGCTATTAAGGTAAATATGCGGATAGTATGGATTGGTAGTGAGATACATTGCATGGATAAAATACAAACAAATATAATGAATGGCTCGCCTCGGTGGCCGAATGGTCTAATGCTTCCCTCTACCCCGTCCCTCAAGCTCAATAAGTTTCTTGGAAAAGTAATTTACTTTAGTAAAATTGATTTATCCATCCGAGAAACGGAAATTTTTGACCTGCGTGAGGAAAATTCCATGAAAGCGCCAATTAATGTTCATGTTTAATTTATTCCTTGCATCTGCTGTATTATATACGTACTGGTATATCAAAAATAGTACATTTTAGTCGGAAAATTCGTTTAACATGTTTTTAATTACTACTCCTTATTTTATTCACGATTAAATCCCTATTATGACACGGGCCTGCCACTGGACTCGCGGTTCAATTGTGGCGCTCGGGAACTTTAAATTTGGAGACTCTTGGTCTAAGGCGTCACTCTCGCAATAGACTGGATTGCTGATGACGGAGAGATTGGGGGTTTGAATCCTGGTCACGTTTACTGAGGGTGGGTTTTACTAAATGGTTTCCCACTCTCCCTCCACGTGATTGCTGTTGCACTTCTTCTATATACAACCTTTCTCATCCCTAATACATCAACGTAATTGGTATATAAACGTATAACACGAAGGTATTGATAGATGCGGTGCTAAACACAAAACAAGCAAATACTGATTGAATTGTTTGATTATGAAAATAAATGCTTAAGCATTAGATTCTCATTTGATGTCTAAACTAATTACATGCTATGCAAATATGTGGCTATTGGGGGAGATAAATTAATGAGGGGTATACCATCTCTTCTTCCCCTGAACATACATTTAAATATAAATCAAAACGCAACTTTTGCAAGACATAGGTGGCCTGGTGGTCTAGGGGGTAAGGTGTCAGACCTCTGTGCCGGGGCTGAATCCTCGGTCCCGGCACAGATTTATCTGATTGCCCAAACCCTTCCTTCACCTCCGACAAGGCTTTTATTAATCACAACTTGTGAATGTGTGGAATGCCAGGCCTCCACCGTGGTTCGGATCCCACGTTAAACAGTAGGTCCTCCATTTCATCTCACAATCACCCTACCATTACACATTCGCGTAAGTGCGTATAAACCGAACGGGTAGTAAGACACGGTGCTAATAATAATAATAATCCAAGACACAAAAAAGGAGATATTTTACTATAGACTCGTTAGATAGGATAATACTATATAATAATGCTTAGTACCGCATCTTACTATACGTTCGGGTTGTATACTGATGTACTAAATTCTCTGATGGGTTAGGAATTGGGAAGGTTGAATGTATAGGAAGTGAACCCGCATTTGCATGGAGGGAGAGTGAAAAACTATTTGGGAATCACCTCCACCCCCTGCCCAGTTCACTCGAGTGATATTCGAACCTCAATATCCCCGTCCTCGGCAGTCTAACTCAACATGGAACTAGCGCGTTAGCTAACTACGCCACCGAGTTGGGTGTTAGATAGGATAAAAGTATTTATAATGTATTGCACTATATGCCACAAGCAACGTAAGCGGTCTTCTTGAGTAGCTGAGTCGTTCAATATAGTTATTTTTCTGCAGTCTGCTATTTTCGTGGCCTCAGACGTCACGAATTATACGGTAAAAACTTGTTAATTTCAGATCCACAGAATGTTTTGATACACATTGTAGCAGGTATGCGTGAGTGTTGGAGTTCCTCACCCTTTTACCCTCACCCCTCTTTTTTGTGTGCATAAATTGAATGACTTTCTACTTATCATATTGTGCGTTCAAGTCGACCCCTGGAGATAGTAAAACCTTAAAACATTTACTCGCTATGCTCCATAAATATTCAAAATGAAGATACAAAACTAACATAAACATGTCTGGAATAGCTCGCTATCGCCTGTTTTATCGTTTGGCTCCCAACCTTTGTTACGTAGAATGTGTACACAATATATATTTGAAATATTGCGAACGGGTGCCCTCTCTGAAATGCAAGTAGGAAGGATTTTTTTTCCCCCATCCGGGTGGTCTTGTGTTAACCTAAAGTGCTTGCATCAGGATCCGATGTTGGTGGGTTCAAATCCATCCAAAGTCTACGAATTTTTCTTGAGCGATACAATTTCGTAGCACAACTTCCTTCAGAGGGAAGTAAAGCAGTCGGTTCCGTGTAGATCGTGCGATGTAAAAGAACCTTGGAAAGTAGGTAAAAACGCCTTTCCCGGCAAAATTGTTAGGCCCTGTTGCACTCGCTCATAGAAATTCAACGTGAAAGACAATGGGTAACCACCACACTTCCTATGTGCGTTTTCTACCAGATGGTGCAGGCAGCACTAACCAGCCGAAGGGCTGATTACATGCTCAGCTCCTGATGGATATAAATCACATCCAACCAACCTTCGGGTTGTTGACTTAGCAGCGTTCATCATACCAGGGCTCGAATCAGCTCCAGGCTCGCGAGGTACGGGAGTAAAAGGGAAAATAAAATACCAAGATATGCCGGAAATGTGTGCAGTGCATTCACATTTGAATGATTACTCGAAATTTTCCGCGGTGACGATGGGAGACAAAGCGGCAAAGTTTCTTGTTAATAACTACCATATGTCTCTATTATTATAGAATGATGATTTGTGCACAATGATTATCTGTAAAGCCATTATAAAATGGTCAAAAACGTCCTTTTCATTGCAGTTTTTATCCAAATATCATTTAATATTTCAACAATGTTTAGTGTTAGGGACTTCTATTAACTCTTTATCTCCATTAATGTTTGATAATAAGTGGTTCACGGGCAATAGTGTTTGTGTAAATTTACGATTTCGAGCCGATTGTATAACAGAGTCGATTGTCTTTGATGAATAAAATATTTTGTTTCCTAAGATACTTAAGCTTAACTTTCTACACATCATCAACAGTTCTTGAATTGTGGCATATGATTACTTTTTCTCATAATTTAAAAATTTCTTATTTAATTCCACTGCTCACGACAGATATTCAAGAACTGTTTATATCACTAAATAAAATCAAACTAAACTTAGCTACTCAATCATTTTATTTATTTTGGCATTTAGAAAAAGTATTATAATTATGGACCTTAATTCGCGTTCCTTTCCATCCCACTCACCTTAATATCTAATCTAAACCAGTGTATCTCTATCCCGCCTTAATATCTAATCTAAACCAGTATATCTCTATTCCACCTTAATATCTAATCTAAATCAGTATATCTCTATCCCACCTTAATATCTAATCTAAACCAGTGTATCTCTATCCCACCTTAATATCTAATCTAAACCAGTATATCTCTATCCCACCTTAATATCTAATCTAAACCATAAATCTCAATCCCACCTTAATATCTAATCTAAACCAGTAAATTTCTATCCCACCTTAATATCTAATCTAAATCAGTATATCTCTATATCACCTTAATATATAATCTAAACCATAAATCTCTATCCCACCTTAATATCTAATCCAAACCAGTAAATCTCTATCCACCTTGATATCTAATCTAAACCAGTAAATCTCTATCCCACCTTAATATCTAATCTAAATCAGTATATCTCTATCCCACCTTAATATCTAATCTAAACCATAAATCTCAATCCCACCTTAATATCTAATCTAAACCAGTAAATCTCTATCCCACCTTAATATCTAATCTAAATCAGTATATCTCTATATCACCTTAATATCTAATCTAAACCATAAATCTCTATCCCACCTTAATAATTAATCTAAACCACTAAATATCTATCCCACCTTAATATCTAATCTAAACCAGTATATCTCTACCTCACCTTAACATAATCTTAACCAGAATATCTCCATCCCACCTTAATATCTAATCTAAACCAGTAAATCTCTATCCCACCTTAATATCCCATCTAAACCAGTATATCTCTATCTCACCTTAACATAATCTTAACCAGAATATCTCCATCCTACCTTAATATCTAATCTAAATTAGTTTATCAATCTCAACTGTTAGGAAAATGTTGCCACATTTTTGTCATACTTTAAATTAATAAATGTGTTTTTAAACAAATAACTTACCATATGAATATTAAAAATTAAAAATCTTAAATGCCGAATAAACTATTAGACTATTTTATCATCCAATTATATATTTTATCTTTGTTTAGGGGGATCATTAACATTTGTATAGTTTCAGAACGAATTATCTTTATCGCGCTTTTATAAAAGATAAAGTATTGATTCTATTTTGTTATCCTATGCTAAACACAACTATAGTGAGCATAATATAATTTATAATGTGTTTCTCGAACAATGTTATCGCTTTGCAATTAAATTATAACAAAAAGTAACGTGTTTTTATGTTTGCGATACTCTTAAAATAAATCAAGACTATTGTTTGTGTTGTATGCTGAGAGGCGTGGCGTGGGCTGCTTATACATTCAGCGGAAATGCATTTTACCATAAGGAAAACATAAACCCACTAATAAAGTAAGAATGTTGAGCAAGACCGTTGTCTCTTAAAATAAGTAATCGTTTGCAGAGGTTTTTCAGGGTGGGAATCCAATGCTCTATCGATTAAGTCCGAGATATATAACTCTCCCTAGACTCCATAGTCACGACTACAGATATCAGCAACTAGGATGCACTGATAAAATATAATGTGAGTTTGGTCAGGATTTTATTTTTTGAATAACTCACAATTGCGACATACATATGTATATGATGGTTAATTACAAGGAATTCGCTTCACTGGTCGAACGTTATAAGGCATCACTTTCTCAACAGACTATACTGCCAATGACGTGAAGATCGAGGTTCGAATCTCGGTCGGGTGTGCTGAGGGTGAGTATTTCCTAAATGAATTTCCACTCTCCCTCCACGTAAATGTTGATACATCTCTTTTAAATTCAATCTCAGTCATCCCTAACACGTCAGCTTAATTCACACACACATGCGTGGAACGGGTGGATTGGGGGTTCGAATTTCGGCCGGTCGCACTGCGGGTTGATTTTTCCTAAATGGGATTTCACTCTCCCTCCGGGAAAATGTAAGAACACCTCTTTTAAAATTAAACTTCCTCGTCTCATATTCCCTCATAACACTTTAGAGTAATTATTAAAAATGCGTGCATCCCGAACGGGTGGTAAGACGAAGTGACAAAAAAAATACAATATAAGTAGGATCGCCCACCAAAGTGACGTGATGGATGATCTGACAGTAACATGGTAGAAATATGACAGTGATGATACTCACGTCCAGGCCCGCCAGGTGCTCGAACCGGGTCCAGTACCAGGGGCAGAGCGCGCTTCCTTCCCCCCTCCACCTCTCTCTCTCTCTGTAATGTTTTAAGTGAGTGTTTAGGGAACAGATATTGCTATTTGGGGTGGTCCTGCTCCATAATAAGCCTTTTGACATTGGAATGCTTCTGGTGGACATTTATAATGGGTTCTCACCATAATTATTTTGAACAAAATACTGTTTTAATAAGAGTGATTATCCTCCAGAAAAATTTTGAAACTTGGATACTCCAACTAGCTATTTTAATTGCCCCTCTTTGAACATTTTTTGAAATTTTAGTACCTCTTTGAAGCTATTTAGAGATACCAATCTGCTGAATTTTTCAAAAATTTGAATGTCCCTAGAAACGATTTAGCATGGCCTTCGGCTGTAATTAGATAACTTTTATGAAAACTATTTATAGTGGTATTTTTGAAAACTCTAGAAGCTATTTTGAGTGTCCTGGCCTAGAAAATCTTTGAAAATTAAAATTTCTTGAAGCTATTTAAGGTAAAGTCTGTTCAGCGTAGGAATTGTTTTCTGAAAGGCCTTTTTCCCTACCAGAAAGATATTATATAGTAGGATTTTGGTAGGAAAAAAGACCTTTCAGAGAGTAATTCCTACCGTGAATGGAGTATAGATAGGCCTCTTCCGCCATATTTGGAATAACTTTTCTCGGAAGCTATTTTGAGTAATACTCCTATGGCAAGTTTGATTATTAGATCCCTCTAGAATCTATTTAGAGTCTTTTCCCAACAATTTTTTTAAAATCTGACGCCTTTAAGAGATTGATACAAGGCCATTTTTTAGCTTCATATTCGAGAATATCAGACTTTGGTTTACTTTTTATTTTATTTTACTATCCTTTCACTTTCACAAAAGAAAAGCAATGTACAAAATTCACGCATAACTTAATCAATGTTATTAAATACAATAATTATGATCGCAGCAAACGACGCTTTTTAGTGTACCTTTTTGGCGAGAAAAAAAAGGGGGTTGTTTCAATGTTTTTTTGGTGATTTAGATACGTATCCAGAAAAAATTCAGTCGTTTTACAGAATGCGTAAAGAATCATTGTAGCGCCTTAAGAATGTTTATTAATAACATTAAATGAATGTCACAGCGAATTGAATGAACTCACATGTCCATAACATGAGACAAAAAGTGTAGCATGCAGAAATCGTCTGACACTAACGTGGTGTGTGTCAAGTCACCACTATGTCACGTCACTTCCGTGGGCGTTGACTAATATGTCTACATTGGCTTAACCTGAAGATGCATGTTGTATGCCAGATCACATGTCGCGTCACTTCCGTGGGCGCTGACTAAATATGTCTACATTGGCTTAACCTGAAGATGCATGCTCACATGTCGCGTCACTTTCAAGTGGTGAATATTTGGCACAAGGTCAATTGATGTGGCGTCTTTGCCATCAACAAACCACACGTCACGTGCCGACAGACATGATAATTTCAGTCATCAACGTGGACTTTTCAGAAGATTTACATTACTGAATTGGGGAGGTCGCCATACGGCCCCTATACAAATTTAAAAATGTTGGAGCCTAGTGGCGGGTGCATGACGCCGCGCCACACCACACCACGTCCACGTCTCTCCAATCGGTGCTTTCCCGTTAATTTTCATGTGCTCGCCACACGCCATACAGGCGCCCTCCTGTACTCCAAACAACTACATACTACTAGCGTACTGATAAGATCGCCAGTGACTTTGGTATGCAATTTTATTGTTGCGAAACCAAACATATAATCTTATTGAAGGAACTGTGGTATGCACACTCATTTGTTTACACATCAAATCCATCTACCACAGTTAGAAGAGGCGTCCATTGTAACGCGAGACCGCAGATCAGGGTTTCATGAATCACAAAAGGAGAATTTTAACCTTTTTTTTTAATACAGCAAATCATACGATCCGATTTAGTAATAATTTGCATACAAAGAGAGACAACCTGTAACTCGCAAATCAAACCATCGAAAAATCTCCCACGCTTGAATATTGACTCATATAACATGTTGGTGATAAATGGTGACAGGGGTGACCCAATTACAGTCTCACTGTCATTTTGGTCTTGTAATTGTTTTATGTCTCATCCGAGATCTTCGATCGCAAATAATTTTAATGGATGAAAAATAAAAATGTAAACAGATTTAGAAAAACTAATATTTAGTACACTTAGTTTGGTCAAATGTGCAGACTAAATTTTAAGACCATCTTTAAAATTTTATATACAAAAAGAACATTGCTATACAAATTAAAATTACCTAAAATTCTAAATTGAAAACAAAATTACATTTCTGGGTGAGGCTTTGATTAGGATGAGCAAGGTTGTGGAAAATAGGCTAATTTAAACTCGCATTGCATGTTTGCGCCGTTATTAGAAAACGTAACGCAACATAAATGTTAGTTTTTTAAAATCACAATACAAAATTAAAGAAAGGGTTTTTAGAAGTCGACCTATTTTACATGGTTTTTCATATCCAAAAACTTATAGAACAATTATTTTTTGTAAACGGGTGAGTGGAATGTGTTTATTTTAGGAAATTTTCAAAGCCGCTCTGGCCCAGACATCGTATTGTAACAATAATTCATGACATTTTTTGTCTCCGTTCGAAGGACTCGCTCCGGTTGGGGTGGATTTAAATTACCATTTACATTTTTGGAGACATCCGGCGACACGACCTCTGCCCCTGCGACGATTACCAACCCATGAAACTTAAAAACCAACGCAAGCTTATTGAAACAGAATAGAGCTACTAGATTGGAAACTAAACGGTCTACACTTCGATCAATTGATCCGCCATTTTGGATTGGGAATAAAATGTGGTTGTATTATATGTCTTTTCATTAACCCTCTTCGATGGTTGGATGGTCCAAGGCGTTATTCTCGCAATAGACTGAACTTCCAGTGACAAGTATATGGAGGTTTTAATCCCGGTTGGGTGTATTGGGGATGATTTTCCATTCTCCCTCCAAAATATACAATGTACATATTAGTCTGCTTTATACTCAGTGTGCGAGTCTATTGCCTTAGATTATGTTGCTCATCGCGGTACGCATTTTTCTCTGTTCTTTTTTCAATGTGCCCTACTACCCGTCCGGGATATCCGCATATTTAGGCTAATAAGATAGGAATGAGGAAGTTAAATGTACCCGCATTTGCTTGTAAGAAGTTCGGAAAATCATTTAACAAAACCAGGCTGGGATCTAATTCACCGTCACCACTAATCCAGTCTACTGCGATTGTGACACGGCCAAGATAGACCATGTGAAATTCGATGCGGGTACGCGTTTGTCGAAGAAATGATGGTGTCACATCGCGTTCGTACAAGAAATTGTTAACCGCAGAAAGGAAACCTGTCCACAAAATATGTAAATTGAGTTAGGGAACTAGTCCTGGATTGTAAAATAGTATTTTGTTTCTTCTGAAAAATTTGGGTTTTTTGACATTCTTTCTTTCTACGATTAGCAAATCACAAATAATACTTTTATGTTCACTTTTAATAGGCTAGTATTTTGTGTATGCAAAGTAAAATAAGAGATTGTGCGCTTTAAATTCACAGCTGTATCTACCTGCGCATTTTCAAAGAGAAATAACAAAAGTTGTAAGGATTTACCATTTTCTTTAATATAAAATTTCCTCTTAGCTGAAAATTAAATACTTCCTAGCACTGCAATGATGCCAGTGGGTCACTTTTCTCAATTTTAGTCAAATTTTTTTTGCGTCACTTTAAAAAAACTCACTTTTAGTCACTTTTCTAAACAATTTTACTAGGTATGCTTACTTACCTAACAGTTTTAAGAGTTTTTCAAGAAGAAAGATCATCATTTAGTAATCTTATTCAGAAACATTTAATGCAAGTATAAAATCTAATAGCTCCATAATATAGCCCACATGCTAGTTTTTGTTGTTGTTTTCCGCTACCATAATTTAAAGTGAATATCATTTATGAGAAACTGGGGGGTTTTCTTAAAAACATATAGCTTACTAACGATTTAACTCGATATTACATTGCCTCTTATTGCGTTGGTGGCCGCATGGTCTAAGGTGCTACTCTTACAACAGACTAGACTGCCGGAGTTTGATCCTGGTCGGGTGCACTGAGCTAATTCTTAAATGGTTTTCTTCTCTCTTGTCCTGCAAATTTGGGTGAACTTCCTTAAAATTCAACCATCCTCATCCCTAACCCAGAAGCGTAATTAGTACATAGGCGTATAACTTGAACGGATAGTAAGACGCTGTGCCAAGAAAAAAATAATTTTAATATTAATTATTTATAATGTTTTCAAAAAAAATTCAAAACAAAGGCTTTGTTTTGAAATGTTCCAAAGCTATATTAATGTAGCATTTTTATTTTCATTGTTTCGTTTTTAACAGAAGGAAGGGTTTGAGCGGATTAGTGCTTGTGGTGCCAGGAATGTTTAACTGTATATAACTGAACTATAGGAAACTATTTGATGTTCCTAAAGATATGTTGATTGACGAGTGGAAACTTTCGCAGATTGAGGACAAAATTCATGAAATTGAAGGTGTTAGAGTAGACGAATTTTGGAGCCATTTATTCATAAATTCTAATCCAGCTGAAAACATCACATATCCAACGCTCCGTAAAGTTGTAAAAGCTTTCCTATCTCTTTCCCCTGGAAATGCGAATTTTGAAAAGTTATCCTCCTCACAGAAGATCAGGCCCAAATGTTAGAACATGCGTTAAATGCATATCCAACTACAAAGGATATATCACAACTGTATAATAATCAATCAGAGCTAGAGCCCATTACAAGACGGTTATTAATTAGCTCTTGCCCAAGGTGTTCAAAAAAGCCATCAAAATTACCTGGAAGGAAATAAAAGAAAAATTGATGATAAAAAGAGGAAAGAAAAGGAATGCATTGAAAAAAGAAAAGAGGAACATTTAAGGAAAATCACAAAAGGAAAGGAAGAAAAAAAATTTTTAAAATAAAAATGATCTAAAAGAGAAACGGAAACTTGAAGAATAAAAATGCAAAACTGCAAAAAATGTCCACAGAAACAAATTAAAGGTTAATATGGCTAAGAAAAAAAAAGAAGAATTTTCAGGGAGCAGAACTTGCACAAGCAATTCTGGTTGGTGTTTGCCAAATACATAAAGAGAAAGAAATTACAAGAATAGAAAAAGAAAATTGAAAAATGCAAAACATATTTAATAACTTAATTCTTTAATACAAAACCTAAACTATGATTCCTTTATAACTCTCTTCAAAATAAAATATTGCTGACCATCGTTTTTAGGTCATACCCCATCTAGGATCAAAGCTTAAATTACATTTCTTTTTAAATCTATTTTGGTGAATTTCTTAAAGTTAAGTTAAACTTTGGTCTTAACTGGTCCTTTTAGTAGGGGGCAGAGAAAAATACACATACGTAATTTATACTGCTGGGATATTCTTGTTACTTTTAATCACTTTTAATCGCCTTAAGTAACTTTTAATTACTCTTGTACGGCTTTTTGTCACTTTTCTCACTTATTTTAAGACACTTCTGCACTTGCATCCCTGTGGCACTGTGACCCATGTATTAATGACAATTTGTTTAGTAGTTAAATTTACCTGAAGAATAACCTATATTTTCATCCAACCTAAATTGATATTTATATTATTTTAGAGTATTATAACTCAACTAAATTAATAGGTAGCTACTGTGTTTATTTTTCGTCCATTTTTGAAGTAATTGATGTGTCTAATTTTTTGTGCTCCATAAAACAATGCTTAAACTATCTTGTCTTAATAATTTATAGAAACAAAACAAAGCTGTATAGCTTGCTCTTAGCGATCCACTGCCATGTAACAACTACCGTTCAGTTAATTAGATTGTTTCTTGAATTTAAAAATCCATTGCACGCTTAATTTTATAAGTTTATCTGTAAGAAAAGGGGTATTTGAAACTCTTTCGTGCTTGTTTAAACTAACTAATCGAATGATATGTAATTTATTCATCTAATTCATTGTGTATCTGGTCAGACATTAGTTCAGTCGGTAGTTCGTCTAAGGATCCCGGGTCTAATCCTCGTCGTGGCTGAAAAACGTATAATTGTGGAAATCGCAATAATGAATTAATGGCTAGGTGGTGTTTTGCCGTTCCTAACATTAAGTTGGCATGTAAGCCGAATGGGATGCGTAATCAGTCGATTCAGAAGGTGAACGTTAAATATCCCAAATAAAAATAGGTTTATATAGAGAGCAATTTATATATTAAAGTGTTTATATTTAATAGCAGAAAAGGTTTTAAATGTTTAATCTCCTATTTGTGCAGTTATTACAACTTCAATATTTTTTTTATATGAATTAACTGCTAAGTTGATTATGCGAGGTGTGCAATATGAATCATTTAAGTAGGTTGATGCGTAGCTGATTTCCTCGCCGTTACGTTGGCAAGCTATCTGAGAGAGTCTTGATGACCGCGCCGTGCCGAGCGGGAACCAAACCTCGGGGAATGGTTGGTGGCCGTGCCGTGCCGTTGCGGGAGTATTATCACAACGTTTAGCCCAGCAGTGACTGACCTTGTTGCGCTCAGCAGTCTCCGCGCGAGAGAGAAACGGAAAAACACTCGACGTTGGGTGGTAAAACCATTTCTGGTATTAATACGTGTCCGTGTGTGTGGGGGGTGGATGGCGATGTCGCGAAACTCTTGGTGACGTCATTGTGCGCGTGACGGGCCGCGTTCGAATCCCGTGAGAGGATACTAAGGTAAGTAGTTTTTGAATTGAAACATTTGATCCAAACCGCGACTATGGAGAAGCCAGCCAGTCTCTGTGCGTACGTGGAATGAGTGAGACGGGCTGGCCAGAATGAAATGGAGAGATGGTTTCCCTGGCCGGGTTGGAGGGGCTTTTTTTTATGCCTCTCTTCGCCCCCTCCGTGTTTCTTTTGAATTCCCCCTTCTACTCTAGCCCTACTCCTACTTTGAAAACGCCGAGTTTGGCGGGTTGCCTTCTCTCTGGGGGTTGGCTGTTCGGCGCCAGTTTCACGAGGATATATAGGCGAGGTCGCGTTTCGCCGTTCAACGGAACTTGCACGGTCATGTGATTAACATAGACAGCTGTCTCCACGTTCATATTCATGTTTTGCGAGTAGCGTACTATACTGTCATCCATTAATGGGACTCGCTTGGCGACGCGCACCCCATTGGTAGATGCGATTCGGTGCTAAACAAGTTCATTTTTTGCCCTTTAACATTAAGGTATGCTTGTAACTAAAGTATATTATAACATTGTTCTCTGTACATGAAGAATAGATAAAATTAGTTAGTTTTTTTCGATTTGTCCAAATGCCTTTTTTTTTCAAAATGAATTCGTGAACTAGTCTTCCATTTCTGTTGCGGAAGCTAGATGTTAGTAGCCCTACTATTGTTTTCACATTTCTTTATATGTTTCTCCGCGCCGGTAGTTACAAAACACTGTTTTTTAAAATAGATTTTTAGAGTTGAGAAATAAATTTTAAGCTCGTGTGAAACCTAGTTTCAAGCTAACCCATTTTGTTTAAACTGGTAATGCAAAGTGTGCGATAAAAATTATCCACGACACCCTTCGGGGGGTGGGGCTGTTTAACACATGAGATCTTATCGGGATGTAATTCTCATTCGAGTGAATCCATATCGTCGGCCCTTTTAACGCGATTTATTTTATTTTTAGCAAACCGGTGAGAGAGTTATTTAATTGATCGTTGCAACGAAGGACGCGCGCTGTTTAAATGCAATGGTTTGAGAGTTGTGAAACACTTTCTCACTTCCTGCTTCGCTACATTGCTGATTTGGCTCTGTCGCGAGTGAGTACCAACCCAGACACTCAACATTTTTCAAGAGAAACTCATTTATTGTATAGCAATTTGTTCTTGGTGATTTGACTCATTCGAAGCTGCATTTTCCATTTCATTGCTCTTTGTTGAAATTTCCTGTCCACTGTATTAGTACGTGCTAAATCTTTTATGCGATTACGCATTCTGTTGTTCAAAGAAAATATAATTAACACAACATGTTTGTGTAATTTGACTATGCGTGAAGTCTCCAACAGTTACTCTTGCGATTAGGGCCATAAAATGGCGACTCTTGTCAAGGTCGTTAAATTTTATACTTTTTTTTATCTCAATGTCTTTCGCGGTCCTCTTTCTCTCTAATTATACCATATATTCTGTCAACACGAGTGCTGTTAAAAAAAATATAAGTTTGTTCAAATGAACCAAACATATTTTAAAAAGCTACGCGGCTTGTTCACGTAGCCAAGTGGAAATAGATTTTGGTTACATATTCAGAAGACCCTAGTTCGGTCCAAGGTAGTCTCTAGATGAGTATAACTAGTATTTACCATATCATCCTGTAATGTAATTCCTGGCAAAAGGTTTAATTTTAGTTATGTGTGTTGTTCTAGGTTAAGTGTCATGAACAGGTACAGAACTTGCTTTTTACATAGTTTAGCTACGAAAATACTTAAAATTATAAAGAAGTGACGCACCCTAGGGCAAAGAAAGGAGGACTTTTTCCCCATGTCTTCCCCTCAAGATTGTAAATAACAAAATTAAATCATATGAAATCTAAATTAGTATAATGTATAACTTAATGGTGGCTACAGACAGGAAAAACAGGGGAAACCTGGAAAATTCAGGGGGATGTCGGGGAAAACAAGGAAAATCCAGGTAATTTTATATTAAAAGTGGTATAGCCACCCTGAACTTGGAATATGTGTCAAATGAATACGCTACATTTTAAGACCTTGCTAAGACACGACTAGGGGGAAATTGGCTATAAAATTTACTATAGAAAAACAAATACAGAAAAAATAACCGATATCCATTATACGCAAGGCAAGAAAATGAAGCAATCCATAAAAGAGCGGGAGAAGTGTTTTTAGAGTGTTGAGATGTACACTCCCCTTCCCTTGAAACTTAATAAAAATAATAAGTTAATACTGCCTTATTCACTGCTAAAGCAATTTCAAAGTAAAGGGCTACAAGAAAAGATCCATAGCTTGTAGCCACCATTCTGCAGTGTTGATTGGTCAATGCAATCTAAGGGTAATTAAGGTGGGCGTGTAGTGTTTTCGCAATTTTATATGAAAACATTTTTGTCGGTCAAAATAAATAAAAGAAAAAATCTAGTTAAAACATAATTTAATCTTCTTCACATGGTGATATCAACAGTTGTTGAATATCTGTCAAGTGTTTCCTGGAATTTAATGACAACTTTTTATCTTTATTTAAAACGTTTCTCATCCAATGCCGCTATTGCTCATGACAGATATTCAACAACTGTTGGTATCACCAAGTGAAGAAACCTGAACTCTTATCTTTATATTAAGCAATTTTTTTTTAATTTTACCAAAAAAAGTTTAGATATAAAAATGATAAAAACACTTATCTTTCCTCGTTCAGCCTACACTCCCACCTTAACATTCGTCTCAACAGCGATTCAAACTGGTCTCATGAGGTGGAAATCCCTCGACCCTGGCCAAGGACACATCCCTGATATTTATGAACAACTTGCGAGGCCATCACTTTCTGGCAGTGAGTGTAATACAGAGTGGCAAGAGGGTGGAGAAACAAATGTCTCTCCCTCCTTTGAAAACTAGGTCTGAAAGTAGGGCCATTTTAAAATTCTATCTTCTGACAACAAAAGAGCTAGGAGAATCTACCTTTTCTCCCTCCAACCTCCCCTCCCCCAATAAGTTGCGGGTAAAAAGGTACCTCAGCCCTCTTACAATCTGCCTAGATAGTTAAGATATTGCCAATCAGATGTTGCGATTAGATTCATTATTGATATAACTATTTATAATGAACTAATACATAACCAATATAGACTTGTTGTAAAGATAGTTTACAAGTTGAAATGTTCTACTCTGAAAAGTCTAAATATCCACATATTTTGGTTGATCATTAAGACCCAAATTCCCGGGAAACGAGCCACTAAGTAACGTTATAAACCCACTTTGTTCCTGGCGTTATGGCTCGACTATTCTAGAAGTTGCGTTCAGGAGACACGTTGTGGTGTTAGTTGGAACTCAGGAAGCGAGGTTCAGTGCTGGGATGTCGTTTTGTCGGACTCCTGAAGGAACACCGTTGTGATGTGTGATTTCTTGTGACTCGTCATTTGATGAATTGGTGCTTAGGTCAAGTTATTATTTTTTTTCCTGATTACGCTTTCGTGTTACATTTACACTTTATTATACCACACTCGCGCCTGAACGGTTAAGGTGGGGATGTGGGTAACTCTAGTTAATATATTTTCTTCGTTTTTATATATTATTATTTTTGGACCAAAAATAAATAAAATATTGCCCCAGCAGAAACATAGTTTAATTTTCTTCACGTGGTGATATCAACAGTTCCTGAATATCTGTCATTAGGTGACAAACTTTTTAAATGAAGAGAAAAAGTTGTTAAATTCCAGGACACCCTTGACAGATATTCATCAACTGTTGATATCATCTCGTGAAGAAAATTATTAAACTCCTATGCCTATACTAGACAAATGTTTTATTTATTTTGACCAACAAACATGTTTTGCTACAAAAACTGCCAAAACAATTACCTTAATTCGCGTCCCCTACACTCTTACCTTAAAGAAACTCTGCAATAATTAGCGCATTATTTATATCAAACAAAGCCCCCTCGGACATAGGAAACATAATCTTCCCCACATATTGTAATATATTTTTAAAATATTATATGTTGTTTAATTTAATAGTATTGCTCATAAATAATCATGTCATTAAAATTTAAAACCAAAATTTTATTGAATCAGCATTTTGTGGACATCTTATGACACATTTATTACATTTACTATTTAACAACTTCTACAAAACGTATATAAGAAAATATAGCTGTCAATAAAAAAATGATAATCTTTATTTTTATTTGATCATAAAAGCGTATATGAAAAGTAATTAATTTACTGGTGGGTATTTCTTGCCGCCCTTAGTATCTAAGTGAGATTTGAGTGCAACATGCTTGAGAATCTCCGCCCCAAAACACTCCCTGGATAATTTTTTGTTAGCCTTCTTCCACAGCTCAGCAAAACCTGCCTAATCAATGGGGAAGTTGAATGTTTCAAAGACGGCATGGGATTTTAGCAATTTTCAGCCTTATGGGTTCCAGAAGGTTCTTTGAATTTTAATTTTTTCTACAAGTCTCCGGAAAACAGATGCCTGCCAGTCTAAAGGCTAAACAAGGATAGTGAACCTATTTTGTAACAACCATAAATTATTAGCATTGCAGTATAGAAAAAAAAGGTGAAATACGGAAATTTAAGGTTGATATCCAAATCTAAATTAATTGAAAGGGGTGGCTAAAATAATAATCTTACAAATCGGTACCAAAAAAAATCACATATGACAAATATATTTCAAATCATTATTTGGAATTAAAGAAAAATAAACTAGAATCGGTTTGAAAGCTTTATAAAATCAGAATAATAACAGTTTGTACAACACAAAGTAAAACTATTCATGTATAAAAACAATTGTTCTTAGATAGCCTACTATTAAAATGATGTTATTTGATCATTATTGAATTGATTGCAAATTAAAACTATTCTTTCTTCCACATATTATAGTCTAATTAGTTAAATGTGTACATTTCATAAGCATATCTAAGTTAACTACTATACTAAATCTCTGCATCGTACATTAATTACTTTTCTTTAACAATGGTACGAAAAACATAAAATAGTAAGTTTGACCCCTTATTACTCGTGAACTTTAATGATTTGAATGAATGGAATCACTATTTATAGCCTATAATTATACACTTGTCGATATTGTGCGGTAAAATGTTGATGGTTGAACCACCTTTAGCCATTTTACTCTGTTTTATTCTGATAATGCGGCCTGCCCTCTTCCCTCTGATTTAAAAACTAGCCCTACATCTAGTTTTAGTTTGACAGGCATGAACATGATTGGACCCAGGACCCCCAGCATGGAAGTCTGACACATTACCTCTAGACCGCCAGGTCACCTAATAAATATTACCAAGCTGAAATATGCATTTACTTTTTTTTAAATACGTCGTTTTAATAATCCCCTACCTTAAATATTTTATTTAAATATAAGGATAATGTTACATAATATTGCTATTAATTTTGTGTGTTTGACATAGTCTAGTTTTGTATAACCTTAAGTATTCCAATGGTAACTGAGCGAGATATTTCTGTCAAGTTTACCAGCAACTAAATAATAGTCTTAAAACTTAGGACATTGAGTCTATAGTTATATTTAATTTTACATTATTATTTTAGTAGCTTAAGTTATCATCTGAAACATACAACACGGCTTCCTCTAAATTATTGAACTACAAAGTTCTTGATTAATTCAAGACTACATTACAGCTTCATGTCGATAGTTGCTCGTGTAGAGCATTCATTGCTTAAACACCCGCTTTGGTGGCCGCATAGTCTAAGGCGCAATCCTCGCAGTAGACCAAACTGCCGATGACTGGAAGATCGAGGCTCGAATTCCGGTCGGATGTACTGAGGGTGATTTTTACAAAGTGGTTTTCCACTCTTCCCCCGCGCAAAATGTTGTTACACTTCCTCTCAATATAACCTTTCTAATCCTTAAAACCATTAGCGTAATTATTACGTAAGCGTATAACCCGAACGGATAGTAGGACGCAGTGCTTAATAAAAAAAAATACTCAAACGACAATTGAATCTATTCCCTTCCATCTAAGGTCTACTCGTGCCATTTTGGTTGGACCTTCTTGGACTATTTTGGTTAGTTTAATATCAAACCTACTTGGAACATTTTGGTTAGTTTAATATCAAACCTACTTGGCCCATTTTGGCTAGTTTGATATCAAACCTACTTGGCCCATTTTGGCTAGTTTAATATCAAACCTACTTGGACCATTTTGGATAGTTTAATATCAAACCTACTTGGACCATTTTGGTTATTTTAATATCAAACCTACTTGGAATATTTTGGTTAGTTTAATATCAAACCTACTTGGACCATTTTGTTTAGTTTAATATCAAACCTACTTGGAACATTTTCATTAGTGTAATATCAAACCTACCCAGACCATTTTAGGACTTGGATCCACCCGAAACATTTTAATTAGCCTAGTTTGATGTCATGCTGACCTTAGCTATTTTGTTAAATTTAATCCCAATATTTCCTGAACAATTTATGTTAGTTTAATCTCAGGCCTGTTTGTACTATTTTGGTTAGTGTGATTTCAAGCTAACTTGAATCATTTTGACTATTTTAATTAGGTTTGGCAACCATCTTGGTTAGTTATTCCCAGACTTTTCTCTGCCCTTATTGTTTATTTATTCTCAAGCCACTTTGTCCATTTTGGTTAGTTTAATCTTAGATTTACGTCGAATGTTTTGATGTATCTAAAAAAATTTAAGCAGTATTTCATTCACTTATATTTTTATTGCCTGTTTGTTTATCTGCAGTGCTGAGCAAATAATCTTAAAACTTTTAACATTATTGATGTTTTGAAATGCTCTTTATCCTTTTTAAAAATTTAACTTCTTCATATTGTAGACTGTTGAATTCACCGTAAAGCTACGTGCATTTTCTTATGAGATGTTATTCCTACTGGGAACTTAGAAGCTGCGGTTCATTCTTTACTAGTAGTCGTAATATCTATCACGCGTAGCTGCTCCCTCTCTGGTTGTGCTCTACTCTCACTCGGTGTGTCAAGGTGCATACTAAGATGTTTGCTCCCTACATAGTTTTGCACACACTCTCCACAGAAATTCGGGTACACTTCCCCTAAACTATAACATACTCATTCTTTTCCTACAGTACAATTTTCATAGACCTAACATCTAGAAAGATTACTAGATCTAATTTCACATATTCATACGAAGTAGTTTGATTTGCAGCTGTCACCTTTGAGAGACACTATCAATACCTGTAAACTAACACTAATATTTGATCAATGTAGGGCGCAAAAAAGTTAGTGTTTAGTAAAAGTTATTTCCTATCAAAATTGGGCTGGTCGTATAAATATGCTTATAGCCTGGGCTGGTAGTAAGACTGGGTACATTAAAAACTGGTCAGCTATGATATTATGCCAGCTGTTCTGTTAACTGAGGAAAATATACTTAATATTGACTAGAGTCCAACGTGTGGACGGTGTGCTAACATCAACTGCAACCTTAACATTCATGTTGGCAACATACAGGTTAATAACTGGTAAATAACTTATGGCGATTGGCCCTTTTCATTTGGCGTGGAAATGCAGAGCCATGGGAACGAACAGTTATCTTCAAGAATTTTTATTGTTTTGCAATTTTCTCTTAGGAAACGGTTTGTTCAAGAATAGAAGCATGTTGATTAATATACTTTTAATATACACACCTCCTCTATAATTTCTACATTGATCAAATATCGATAAAATTGGCATTTTTCAATAGTAAACTGCCGGCTTCAAATAAGAAAATGTAACAATTAATAAACATCCATACATAATCTTAGAAGGGGTGTTGAAAATATTAGCAAAAAAATTTCGTTCGTTCTCGAGAAAACTGATATTTCCAAACGTATGATTTTCCGCAAGACCTGTCCGGTAGCTAGCGCCATCTACGTTTTCCGCTATCCATCTGTTCTTGTTGGCGCGGAAGGATACTTTGGTCGGTTGTGAAGCCACGCCACGCCTTTCACCATACCACAAATAGGTTTTAGACTTGCACTCGACAAGGCCAAGGGCCTTAACAAGAATGTTGATGATTAGTAGTAGTCATTAGGATTATTTTCGAAAATAGGTGATCGTTGTAACAAACGGAAAAATTGTCACTCTCCGAGAAAAAACTGCAACTATTTAAATGTTATCTGGAGTAATTTAAAAGTGAAAGTTTAGCAACCACTGTGATATTTCCATCGTTGTACCCGCTCTGTGAGTTGATTTGAGAACAGGACCGAGCAGGCTGTCATGTTGCGTGCGTCACGCGCCGTCAGTTTCTGCATGCATCTGCCCCCTCGCACAGGATACTTACACAATACACAAAACATACACATGCCTGCCAACTTTAATATTTTCCCGGCAAATGTACGAAAATAGCTGTTTTTTTACGATTTTACAGACGAATCTTATTTTTTATGAATTAACTTTAGATTTGGTTTTGCACGCCGTGAAGACGTATCTCGATTATTATAAAGTATATCGTATCGGAATATCGATAGGGATTTCATGGCCAATGATTTTGCTGCTTGTGCGTATACATCGATATTTGTGTGTCGAGATGAATTTATTCAGCTAGTTTATATTCGTTTGTCTATGGTTTGCAGTCAAGATGGCCGTGTTGAACAGATTAATATATCATATTCTGAAAATTGAAAAATGACACCTGGACACGGGAATCGAACCCGGGACCTTTGGCTTAGTACGCCAATGCTCTAACCACTGAGCTATCCAGGAGTCGTCCCGTGCCCAGGGTCATTCTTCACTCATATTTTTTTAAGGCAGAGTCTATGATGGACGTGCGGAAAATTGTCAGCTTTATTCACAAGCCATCAGATAACGCAGCCATCTTTGACTCGATAGTTAGCTTATTACTGCCACTCGTACAGATATTATTATAATTGTACGGATACATATATATTAAGAATCAAATATCCAAAGCTATTATTAATTTTTTTAGAGGCCCGGGGTTCAATTCCCTTGTCCAGGTGTCATTTTTCAATTTTCAGAATATGATATCTAGATGGTGAATTCCTCTCTTTAAAAAATTAATAATAGCTTCGGCTATTTGATTCTTAAGATTAATTAATATATGGTTGAAGTAAATTAAAAACAAGTTTCAGTGGTGTAGTACAGCATATGCGCAGTGTTATATTTCGTATTTAACACGCGTATTATTTCTTTTGTTTGTCAAAGTGTTTTGATTTTTATCAGTTTATATTTTGTACGGCACAAATCGTGAAGTGTTTATAAGGTAATTGTGTGCTCGTGTGCTAGTTTGACTATAAATACTACAATCATTTGAAATGAGTACTAATAAAATGGTATCATCAAACATTCAGGAATCAGTATATTGTCCATTCTTCATTTACTCAGAAGTCTCAAAAGGGAGACATATTTGCTTCCTGTGCGTTTTGCCGTTGCGGTATTAACATAGCGCATGACAGGAACCGAGAAAATATCAAGTTTTATTTTTGTCAAATCTCCTCAAAGGTGTTCCTAATTTTGATTCCAAAAGTTGGAAGGTATGCATATTTTTTGTAGCTAAATAATATAACATATATCAAAAGTGACATCTACAGAACACATGACATGGCGTATAAATATCTAAAAGTAAATCAAGTAATTTATCTGGCTATCATATAAAACCCTTTCTATTATTATTATTTATTATTTAGCAGCGCGTCTTACTACCCGTTCGGGTTATACGCTCCTTTCTATTAAAACTGGACTGTATGAAAGGTGACATTTACATATTACATTATTTTACTATAGATATATTAAAATTATAAGTCTAGTATATTTTATAGCTGTCAAAAAATCTATCTTTCTATGTAAATTTGACCGCACAACTGGCGCGACTGAGAATACATGACAGACGGAAAGTCAAGTGATCTATTTCACTCACAATGTAATAATAGTCTTACATAACTCCAGTTTTACCAAAGGTTCATTATATTTAATTATTTTAGGATGAAAATAATAATAATAATATCGATGGGAACGTAAAACAATAGCTATGAGACATTACTCGTCAAAAATTTTAATTATTTTTCACTATTATGATTGTTTAATCATTACTAAAAATATTGTTTTAAATTTTATCGTAGATCTTATTTGAAATGTAATAAGTAATGTCTTATCACTGTATTAAAACCTTTAATATGACATACGAATAAGATTGTTATCATTCATGGTAGTCGAGAAAACCTGGTAATGGCCCTTCTACAACCAAACGCACCCGCTTGCCGGACTCGCAACTACGCAATAACGTAATTTTGTCTGTTTACAATAGCTTACGCAAACACAATCGTATGTCGGATCTGTCGGGGGNATGAGCATGTCCATCTCTTGCGTTTATGTAGTTGCGTTGGCTTGCGTTCAGCCAATAAAAAAACAAATATAGATGGACTACTAAAATCAAATAATATGAAGTTATTTGGTCTCTGACAACAGCTCTTGGAAATGTAAATTAAAGAATACAGGATTTTCAATTAAAATGATATATATATTTAAATGGTAATATGTATATATTAATTTAAATATTTTTAAATATTCATTTCTTATTTGAAAACATTAATATGAATTTGACTTTTATAGTCAATTGTGCTGTTTGTTCCTATTGGTTGAAATTACGTCTTACGACTTTTCATTGTAGACATTCTATTTTGTATCTAAGAGAAGCGTAATTGCAAGTGCGTTTGCGTTTGCGTAGTTGCGAGTCCGACAAGCGGGTATGTTGGTTGTAGACAGGCCATTATAGAAATAACCTTAGGTTAAATTGGTGTAATGCGGTTTGCGTCAAGTGTAAACCTTGCTCTTAAGGGTCGAACCTGTGGTCGATTGTCATCCAACCTCTTTCCTCCACCTCTTCGTGTCCTGGCCTATCCTGAAATACACGAGAGCAAATCAGATAGCCGCACCATCAAGCACCTCCTTCCCACAAATTTTTAAACATTAATATCTAGTTTTGTATTTCCAAAAACGTTATTATTTTCCTTTAGTTAAAAAAAATAAGGTTCGACTCAAACAAAAACATAATAGAAATTTTCAAATTTATGTTGGTCATCTATAAAAAGGTACAAGTGTGCATAAACGCTTTAATTTAATATTTTATGCAATGTAACTTGATATAATTTTTTGCCACAGCAGCGAAACAAAGAAAATAATTAGATTTTATTAATAGTTTTTGTTCTTTCAATTAGTTAAGAAAAAGCCAATCATACAGTATTAGGGAACTATTAGAATAGTTTATTAACACTTTTGATTGTTACTGTAGTATTACTAAGAAAATAATAACTATTTCAACCAATATTTTTAGTAAATAAACTTTTTTTTTTACTATTTAGGACCAATATTTGTAATTTGGATTGACTAATTTATTCAAATATAGATTCACAATTTCAAATAAGCTTCCTATGAAGTAATCTCTATATGAGAGTTTTACTGCAGTAAATTTGTTGTTACTAATTAATATACTTAAAGTGGGATGTAAGGAGACACGAGAAAAGCCAGTATTTTTGCAGTTTTTGTATCAAAATTCTTTTTGGCTAAGATAAATCAAATATTGCTCCAGTAGAAACAAAGAGTTTAATTTTCTTCACATGATGATATCAACAGTTGTTGATTATATGTTCATGGACATAACAGCATTAGATGACACTTTTTTAATGAAGAGAAAAAGTCGTAATTAAATTCCAGGACACCCTTGACAGATATTCAACAACTGTTGAGGTTACCATGCTAAGTAAATTAAACTCTCTGTTTGTACTGGAGCAAGATTTTATTTATTTTGGCCAAATAACATGTTTTGCCACATAAATTGCAAAAATACAGGATTTCCTTGCGTCCCCTTCCATCTAACCTGAAGCCATTTATGAAGGAGTCGAAGTAGAAAGTTTGATGTACCTACTCCACAGCCCTGGTAAAAGGGGTGGTTTTCCCTAAAGGGTTTTCCACACTTCCTCTAATTTCAACCTTCCTCCCTAAAACATGATCATAGTAAGTACACATGCATATAACACTAACGGGTAGCAAGACGCGTTACTAAAATAAAATGGAGAACTTCTAAAATAAACGTTGACATTTTTACCACCTACTTTTTTACGTGCCCTGTGTCCGCCATTTTGTTTCGATGTCGTAATCACCCGGCTGTGTAAAACAAGCACGCAGGGCAAACCGTACAACACTAATATAGTTCTGTATAGTTAGTGTGGTCGTCATGTGTCTTCTGTTTCGCAGTCCGCGAGGCTGGTCTGATCAGGACTTTAATTTCAACGTTTTGCGAGGGGAAAAAATGTGTTTCTTTGAAAATATTTAGTTACACCTTAATAAATACACGTGTACATCTAAATAGACGAAAACATCTTACCTGGCTGGCGTAGTCAAGTCTTCTCTTGTTTGTGGAATACAGTTGAAAACTATAGAACCAGTATTTTACAATACAATATTATATATATTACAGAATTATAAAACAAATGACACAAAACTGAATCCCACCCATTCCAAAGCTCCGTGGATAAAACTTACATTTTTTTTAAGTGCCAATATGTTGTTCTCTTTATTGCGCCACACAAACCATTTGAAAAATTAGGTTAGTCCGGAAATGATTAAATAAGTAGTACCGAGCTAAACGTAATGTTAAAGTATGCATACCTGAGTTTCCCTTTTTACGTTAGTAAGATAGGAATGAGGAAGGTATAATTTAGACAAATTAGTCCCACATTTGCGCAAAAGGGGAGTGGGAAACCATTTATGAAAACCACTTTCGGTACACCCGGCTTAGATTTGAACCCTGACCTCTGCGTCACCAGCAATCCAGTCTTGAGTGAGCTTTACATTTATACCGCGTGCCCACTGATGTGGGACACACTATCTAAGACTCTTTCTCATCCTCTCTTCGCTTATGTTACCACTAAACTATTCGCTGTACAATCATTCTATCCCTCTCTTACCTAGAGAATAAGCCATAAACAATCCTGCCCTCAAGCACTTTGCTGAGAGAGATAAGAATATAACTGATCAGGGCCAAGATTGTTATGAACATACCGTTCAATTTTATTGTTAGATTTTGGGTCGCAAACTGCAAACTGAAGCGTTTATCACCTCCCTCACCCCTCCTGGATAAATTATTACTTTTAATTACAACTAGACATAATACCGACAATTTAGGATCTTGTCAGTCTTAGACTAAGAATAATATTCACATCAAATTTCCTGCATTCATTTATTAAATTTCCAACTAAAGAGTTCCCGAGGGCCATAATTGAATCCCCCATGTTATTGGTGGACCGCGGCATAATCGGTTGATTTGTGTAAAGGTATGCAAAAATGAGAACCGGTATAATTGTGAGTGAAATAAGAAGCGGTAGTTAAAACATTTTTAATTACATAAAAATAGAGCGGCATTAAGTGTATTACTGAATAAACATCAGCTATAGTGTATTTTTCCCACGTAAGTCAAAACTTTCATTTTCTCAGCTAAATACATCAATTTTACTAGTGTAGATTACTTTTCCAAGAAACTTCATGGGTTGCAAAATTAGTTCCGTGTTGAGGCAGATTGCCGAGGACGGGAAGACCAAGGTTCGAATCTAAGTTGGGTGAATGGATGTACTGGGGGTGGTTTTTCCTAAATGGTTCTCCACTCTCCCTCCACGCAAATGTGGGTTCACTTCCTCTAAATTCATCCATCCCAATTCCTAATACATTTGCGTAACTAGTACCTAAGCGTATAACCCGGACGGTTAGTAAGACGCGGTGCTAAATAAATAAATACAAAATTTTGTGTTTATATGGCATTGATTATTTAATTTTATATTTAAATAGAGTTTGTTTATTTACTAAACACGTTTTTAGATTAATTTACCTTCACAAACATTTTAACGGGGACGTTAAGACTAGGATTCGCTGTTTTGAGAATATGGTTGAGTAGGCCTGTATAGCTATCTGCCATGATATTTTTAGTAGTACTACCACGTATGGTAATAATTGAGGAATGGGGGGTATAATACGTACTAAATGTCAGTTTGGCATCACATTTTACAGGACCTCTCCCTCCCCATTGTATAAAAGTTGATAGCCGTACAAGAAGGATTGTTTTTAATCTATCTTGTTATTTAGCCGATAATATAAATCAAAAATAATACACATACAATGTCGCACTCATATTTATTGTACCTGAGCCTTACCCTTACCCTGACAGCTAGCAGGCTTACCTTGATGGGTTGCACTATGGTGCAGCTTATGAGCTAGGGCCATAGTGTAATCGGCCTGATATATTGCCAATCAGATGTTGCGCCTGGATTAAATATTGACAAAACCTTTAACAGCACGTGAGCTTGGTGTTTACTGGAATGAACACAAAACGACTCATCACCACTAGACTTAATAGACTTCCAAACTTTGTTTAAAAGTTGACATTTTCCTTTCCGATACGTCCAAAAAAATCCATAGTTGATCATAAAGACTTAAATGCCCGATAAATGGAAGCTAACCTATATAGGAGCATAAAATGGGTATTTATAAATATAATTACCACATATAATTTAATGTCACATCACATTGTATTGCCATTTGTATTTTCCCCCTCCCCTGTTTGTTCTCTTGCCGGACAGCTCCACCTAGTAACGTTCTAAGCCCACTATTCTAGCGCCTTGAGATATAATGTACCACTCGGTAAACTGAGAGTACGTGTTGTGTGTTGTTATGCACGTGTGGGTGAGCTCTGTACAGTGCACACTCGGGAGAGAACATACGTGACAACTGCGTCATTTTTTATAAACACAAATCAACAAATTTATATTTCTAAAGACTAATGTAATGCGTCCATTAGAATGGACCTGAAATAAACTAGTTCAAGATATGGTGTAATGAGGTGGATTGGGTAGAACTAGCTCAAGATAGGGATCGATGTAATGAGGTGGACTGGATATAACTAGCTCAAGATAGGTGGTGTAGTTTTGTGATTGCGGCAATGAACATTAAAGTTCCTAATTCCATAGAGTAGCTAATTAAGTAGTGTAAAGCTTGATTCACACGTTCGCCGAAAATAGAAATCAGAATCTGCGCACTAATTCACACACTTTAAGTTAACCCATGATTAGATCCCCGTAAAAATTGTTTTATTTTTAGTTAAATTTCGTTTTTTAAATCTCACTTTTCGGTGTTATTTCGTGTTGTTATCTGAGGTGTTCAAGTATTATTTAAATACTGAGACAATGTATACAATATTAAAATATAATTTTGAAACTTTATATATGTGCTTTAAAATTCTTTCTCAAGTTTGTCTGCATATTTCACAATTTTGTAACCTAAAGCTAGCTTACACTACAACAAAATACTAATCAAATTACAGCATGGTCAAAATGTATGCTTAATTTCTTCTTAATTTCGTGTTTATTTTAAAAAAAATTGTAAAAGCTGTGTTATCTCGTTTTATAGGAGGATTTCATTTAAAAAGACGATTTCGTTTTATTTCGATTTTCAAAAACATTGTAAATCATATATAAAGACTATCAAAGGGAAAAGTACTTAATTTTATCTTTGTATGGAACTTTTCGCGATTTTTACGGGACTCTACCCATGATACATTGCAACGGTTTAAAACAGCTGATTATCAACATATTTTATTTTCTAGTGGATAAACAAATATTTTAGATCACTCTCTCAAATGATGTTTTCAAATTATAATGCTGCGTCGTAGCACAATCCATTACATCGATACCCACACTTTCCATTAACGGGTTATTGCACATCTTCTCACAACGGTCAGCGAAGCTGTCTGATGGCTTCTGGCTGTACAGCGCATGCGTTGTCAAAAGCGAATGCGCACTAATTTGAGATGGCTGGTTCTGAGATTTGATTGGTTCTCCTGTGCCGAACATCTTGGGCAGAGCGGACAAAGTAGAGAGGAGTTGAACTTCATCAGAACAGCTCGCGCCGACTAAGGGGAAATCATGTGATTGGCTTAAAGCTCGTCACGTGACCACGTTTCTGTTCTGCGCTAGTTTTTCGGCGAACGTGTGAATCCACAGTAACGGGTCATTTTGAATGTCAATGTGTTCCTCTCCTGCTTACCCCGCACAGATGCTTTGGAAGCTATTAAGTATAGTGGCAACATAGTAAGCGTATAAACCGAACGGGTAGTAAGATGCGTTGCTATAAAAACAACATAGTAGGAACTTGGGTGAAGAAGAACGTGCTAACTTTTTATCGGTCCACAATTAAAAATGACAGGTATATTTTTATTTTATAGGTATTAATACTATCCAGTTAGGGTGGAACACTATTTATTTAATAAGGGTGGGTGATTATCAAAAAAAAAGTGTTTTTTTAACGTCTTGGCCCCAAAACCAAAAGGGGGATCGATAGCCCTTTAGAAATTTCCTGGAATTTTAATACCCTTAGACTCCACATAAAATGGTCCTTACTTGGAAACATTTATTAAAATTATACTCCTCTAGAAGTTATTTGGATTGTTTTTTACCCAGAAGATTTTTTTAATTTGGTATCTTCTAAAAGCTATTTAATGTGTTCCTCACCTGGAAATCTTTTGAAAATTCAATGTCTTTTGATGCTATTTAAAATGGTCCTCCCCTAACACATTATTGAAAATTATATGCCTCTATAAACTTTTTAGGGTGGTTCCTTAGTGGCAGGCAAATTTTTAAAAATTTGATGCCTCTAGAAGATATTTTTAGTAGTGCTAAACCAGATTTTTTCATAAATTAACCGCCCAAAAAAGCTATTTAGAGGTATAATATAAAAAGATGCCTCTAGAAACTATTTGTAGTGGTCCTCCCCCGGCAAATATTTGAAAATTGGATGCCCTTAAAAGCTATTTAAAGTGGTCGTCCCCGGAACCATGTTTTAAACTTGAATGCTTTTAGATTATAAACTACTATCTCCGAAGATAGGATTGCAGAGTCAAATTAAGGTAATTAGTTTCACAAACTACCTTATTTAAACCTTCTTTTGCTTTCAACATTAAAAACTTCAGAAAATTTTGGGAAGATGTGAGGATTTGAACCTTATAACCCTTCCTGCCACGCCCATAATATATATATATATATATAGAGAGAAGAGAGAGAGAGAGAGAGAGAGAGAGGCCTATGTATATATTATGCCATAGTTGAACCAGGCAAGGCAAGCATGCTACCTGTCAGGTTAAACTAAGTGTACGGATCAAACCTGTCAAGACTCATACTGTGGAAGGCAATTTAATGGACCTTTAAACTAAAGTTGTTTAAATACTTAGGGCCGGTCTTATGCCTGGATTAATATTAATTTGGCAGATAGATATTTCTATCTGGTCGATAAGTTAAAAGTGCGTCTTATAACTGCCAGATAAAATGTATTTATCAATCACATTTTTATTGGGAGTCTTAAGTACCTGATCACTTTTATCTGAAATTCTGAAAATTGAAAAATGACACCTGGACACGGGAATCGAACCCGGGACCAGATCCAGGTGTCATTTTTCAATTTTCAGAATATGATATCTAGATGGAGTAATTCCCACTAATAAGCATAATAATAGCTTTGGCTATTAATTCTTTTTATCTGAAAGTTAAAATGGTCGTTGTCATAGTGACGCGTTGTGTTTCATGAGGTTTCGTCTATCATAATCTATCATAATCGGTTTTGGGTTAAAATCTTGGTTCACATATTTAGTAGGCACAGGTTCTGACTATATATAAAGTTAAAACATTTAATTCACACTTTTATCAAAACTGACAAACTATTTGTAGAGTTATAGTTATATAAGAACAATTTATTTAAATGTGAATACAGTAATTGAAATTTTGTAAACGTTGTACGCAATTATTGACCATATTCTGGCAGACACCAAAATTAGTACTTTTAAGACAACCTAGCTTCTGCACCCACGTCACGCCATCTGTTTCCTCGCACTCGTTTAGCCGCCATTATTTAACAAATGTTGAGCGTTGTAGCCACTAGCCAGGTTGCAGTGGTAGCAGCAGGGCTTATACGCATGCGCGCACCAGTAAAAACCGTGCCAACCTTGCGTTTTCTGCATAAAAATTTATTTATCCAACTGATAGCTATCCAGCAGATAAATTCAGTTCATAATACGCGTAAAATATTAAAGTGGCTGATAACCTTTATATGGTAGCTAATTTTAACCTCCCGATGGCAATATTTATCCAGTAGTCATAAGACCGTCCCTTAGTATTTTTACTTACAAACTATGCATACAAAATCAAATATATTATCACAATAATGTTTAACGTAGGTTTAAAAACAATAAAATTGTATTCAAACCACATTAAAAAGCTTGCTAATCATTGTCCAGAGTTTCACTTTTATTAGTTTGGATAAAGATATGGCAAAATTAAAATTTGAACTGTGGTTGTAAAACGGCCTTCTGTCTAAATTAAACTTACAATTTAACTTTGAAATTTTATCAGTTTGTTCTTATCTGTGTGAAAAGTGTCATTAAGTATTAACCTTGGGCTTTATTACTCTGGTATTTTCTTATTAAGGCAATCACAAATAGACCTAATGTTGGTTACTATATTTTTGTAAAAGAGTTTTTATTTTCGTGTGAGAAAATTTAAACTTCGAAATCAGGTTCAGGCCCCCCTCCCCCAAAGGTCAAAAATAAGGGGGCTGTTGCGAATCCCCTGCGGCCCCGCACCTTTACAACGATTAGATCCTACTCGTAAAATATTGGCAGTTGGGCCCTCTTGTATTTAAAAAAAATGTATAACTATTTTTGCTAATATACAAAAAGGTGTGTATGTGGAATCAAATTTCCTATCAATTTTTATGGATATTATTGTAATGATTGTGACAGGCTCTTTTCCCCGTGTTCTTGCTGTATACTGCCGTGTGAAACAAGCCTCGCCTTGCCTCTCAAAGGCGAATGAGAAAGCTGGCTGGCATTTAGAAAGAGAACGATCGGTAGTCTTTTGGCGACAGCTATAAATAACTCACCACACAGAACCCAGCATACGAGTATTGCCACAAAAAAATAACACGTTGATACTAATGTTTCAGTGGACTGAACGGTCTAAGGCGTCACTCTCATGACAAATATTCAAGAACTGTTAATATCATCATGTGTGGAAAATTAAACTTTATGTTTCTACTGAAGCAGTATGTTATTTATTTTGGACAAAAAAAAGTGTTGCTATAAAACTGCGGAATCATTTGACATTTTCTCACGTCCTCTACACTCCCGCCTTAATTACTAGTCTCAGGCGAACTTCTCACGTGTGGTTCCCCCCTCCCCCCCTCCCAACCTCGTCTTTACTACCCGTCCATGCTCTCCGCATTGTAACTACACTAATGGGGTATTTGCCTGGAGTGCGAATGGTAAACAACTTTAAATGCTCTCGGCCGGGATTCCTTACCCCGGCGTCTCCTTCTAACCAGATGAGCCTGGCATTTAGTCTGCTTGCCCACTGATGCTGGTGACGTATCACGTTACACATGTATGTTCCTACTGTGTTAATTGTGTGGTTGCGAAAAGTTATCTACTAATTCCCAAGTCACGCGCGGGAGGATTGTTACGTATCTGACTCTCTGCCAGTGTCTACTCCTAACCGGACATACCTTCAGATAGATACCATGATTTTAATATTGGCCAGGTGTACTCTGAGTGTACTCTGAGTGCTTTTTCATATATGATTCTCCACTCTACCTCCTAGCAAATTAGACTAGATTTCTTTAAAATACTACCTTCATCATTTACCACATTAGTATAAATATACGGATATCTCGGACTGGTGTTAAAACGCGGTCCACAAAAATAAAGATAATTTTTCCCTCAGTTCATACAATTAAGAGCCGTTACATAGTTGACCACTTCTTGATAGTTCCGTAATGTCTACTAAAATATAGCCTTAAGGCGGTATGGAAGGCACCGCGACTCAAGGCCAATAGTTTTTGCGCTGTTTATAGCAAACAAGGAGATGCATCTTCCCGGTTGGTTACTTTTTAATCTTGCTTTAGAGTGTGCTATTAGGGCGATGCAAGAGAGTGGGGAAGGGGCAATGCAACCTTTAGGATATACAGATGATTAAGCTTTCTTGGGCAATAGTAAGGAAGCTGTTGCAACAAATGCACGAATAGGTTTTTAAACGAACGCTTAAAATACTGGGTGATCAGTGATCACACAAAGCGCATAGATTGAGGACGATCATTTAGAGTTTACTGCCAACATCATTTGACGTGCTTAGTGAGTTTAAATATTTAGGAACAATTTTAAATATCAATAATAATATATAGAGTGGAAATTTAAATGGACTGAAAGAATAAGGGTGTAATAAGAGGAACTTGATAGAACTAGCTATAGATAGATATAGGATGTAATGAGGGGGACTGGATAGAACTAGCTCAAGAAGGGATAGGGTGAAATGAAGTGGACAGGATAGAACTAGCTCGTGATAGGGATAGGGTGTAGTGAGGTGGACTGGATAGAGGTAGCTCATGATAGGGATAGGTGACATAGTTTTATAAATGCGTCGACGAACTTTTGAGTTCCTAATGCCATAGAGTAAGTTATCTAAAATAAATAAAGTATTGGCAGTAGGTATTTTTTTATAATTTTGTGCAAATATTAATCTCAACCGTTCTTAATATTTGTAATAAGTATGCCCCCACACTATGTATGGTACTCACAAGCCGTTATAGTTATGGTGGCCATATTTTAAATTAGAAAAGGCAGGGCAGACAATATAAAAATGCCATGTTATGTTACACATAAAAAAGGATAAATAGAATAGATGGGGGGAAATAAAAAAAGGTAGAAATAAAAAAGCTTAATCACAAATTATTGATTAAAGCTCATTTTTCGTTGCTGCTTATTATTATTATTATTATTATTATTATTATTATTATTATTATTATTATTATTATTATTATTATTATTATTATTATTATTATTAAGCAACGCGTATTACTACCCGTTCGGGCTATACGCACTTTACGCTAATGTATATTGGTAGGATGGTTGTGAGATGAAATGGAGGATCTACAGTTTAACGTGGGATCCGAACCACGGTGGAGGCCTGGCATTCCACACCTTCATAAGTTGTGATTAATACACATCGTTTCTAATTCAAGGTAACACAGGGCTTAAGCCAAATAATACCTAAACGAAAGTTAATTTCATCGTCAATCTCAAGGAACAAATATTACTGTCAAACACCGTTCAGACACATGCTTAAATTTAAATTTTAACTATTCTTTTAGTTTAATTATTGATTATAAATAAATGTAGGATAGTGGCTGTGTTAATCTCTTCAAATTAAACTTCGGTACAAAGGTTATAATTTTTTGTAGTATTAAAAGCAAAACAACTTTTGGAACAAATTATACGTAGGCCTAGATCTAGTATCAAGAAACAGCTTTGAGATATGTATGTAACAGAAAAGTAACTGGTGACATCAATAATGCAATTGCAAATTTGAATACGTCAATTTCGAAGTTTCTTTAAAAAAAACAAAAAATCGTTACTAAAAGAGATTAATAATAAATTTTATATTTCAATTTGAAAAACGCTATATAATTATATGCATTCAATAGATCCTTAGAAAAGGTAAAAAAATAAATAAAAATAAGATACTCGTAAGAATAAAATATATAACTAGATACAGCTATGGACCTAATTCAAGACAAAATACAAGTGACCCTAGTTAGTCACATTTAAAGTGTCCCCCGAATGTTAACCATCAATTTGCCTAATACAGTCATCAATGAAAACATGTCAACAGTGACTTGGTTGAATATGTAACAATAAACTATTAGTATTTACCAAAGTAAACATTAAGATATCCACAGTTTTAACAAATCTTGAGGTTGATATTTCATGTCCTCATGTCGTGGAATTACCCATAAGATCCAACTATTGAATAAAAAATTACTATTTGGGCCTATTTCTCTTTTATTATATTTGACCCTAGATTACCAAATTTTGTATTCACTTTTACTTTGTTAATAAACAAGTCCTATACCCAGCCGTAAGTAAAATTTCAAAACGATTCGCCAATTAACAGGGGGGATTTGTGGGATTTAGCCAAGACAAAAACCTGGTAAAATGTTCTACAACCTGTAACACCTTTAATTTGAAAAGGCCAGATCGCTGGCCACCCTGTTAGATTTGAGGGGAGATTGACCCCACGAAAACGAGAAAACGACAACACTGTTTCACCAACAGTAACCACGCAGTTCCCTCAACGATGCTATCCAGTTTAGTAACACAGCCTTTCTCTTTTCCATATTAATTTCTCTTGACCTAGTTATACACCCTTCGCCCCCTTCTTTTCTAATTACCACTACTCCCTTCTCACTTCCTTCACTCCCTGTGTACATCTCAACCCTCTCCCGTTCCTCATCTCATATCGTAAGTATTTTATTCCAATCCAATATTTTCTTTTTTGGTCAACAGTTGATACGCCCCCAACTGTAGCGCATTTACCTTCAGAGGTTATCGACGTCCCATTAAATGTTATTAATAATATTTTTTTGATGATAGTAGTAATTCTGATAAACAAATTAAAGCAGATTTTGATGTATCGTCATGAACTTTTATAAGTCTCTCTTCCCCTCTGCCACCCCTTTATTTAGCTTAAGTTGCGGCAGAAGGGAGCGCGAGTAATTTTACAGTTTTTATAGCATTAAATTTTTTTGGATAAAATAAATCTTAATATTTCTCCAGTAGTAACGTAGAGTTTAGTTTTCTGTACATGCTAATATCAACAGATCTTGAATATCTTTCAAGGGTTTCCTGGAATTTTGTCAAAACTTTTTCTCTTTATTTAAAAAGTTTTGACAAACTTCCAGGACACCTTTGACAGATATTCAGGATCTGTTGATATTAGCACGTGCAGAAAACTAAACTCTATGTTGCTACTGGAGAAATATTTGATTTATTTTATCAAAAAAAATGTAATGCTATAAAAACTGTAAAATTATTCGCGCTCCCTTCTGCCGCACCTTAACACTAACGCTTTGTTCAGATTTAGAACGATCGTTTATACTTTATGGGAGAGCACTTATTTGTTTCTTTAATGAAAAGTTGGAAGGAGTTTGCTGGTTAGAACATGACTCTGGAAAATTTGAGAAACACAGCCCTTAAAGATTTAAATCTGTGAAAGACTCTTATTCAAATTTGGGCTTTCGGTTCTACAATATTGTAATCCCCCCACCTAGTAGCCTGTGAGGTATTCGGTCCAAGCGTCACTTTGAGTTTCTTGTCGCGAATCTCCAATATTCCGTCTAATAACGGTATGAACGTGTTCTTGTGATTGTCCTGAGTGACCAAACAGAACGAAACTTTAATTGGCGAATATAGAAACAAGAAGTTGTTTGACCCGACGAGACTACTTGGCCCCTCTGCTCGGAGGGTGAAGCATTGTTATGCGTTAATTGTTGCTATTTTAGTGGTTTATTGCCGTTTTCGCAAAATTTGTGACCTAGAATTATTTTACGGCATTTGTTTGATTTATCTTGTGATCTCTTTTCTTTATAAAACTTTCACATTTTTAGTATGCATATGTCTCTATTCACTAACGGTCAGACTATAGAATATGATAAAATATAACGTTATTTTGGCTGTAAGAACCGTTTATAAAATTTAAATATATTTCTTTGTGACCAACATTGATGATGTTTTACTATATTATTAGTGTAACTTTATAGGTATTGATAATATCAATCAAACATGACATCAGTAGATAACATGACTTTACGTATGAATATATTATAATTGATTTAGTGGCTTTAGTAATTATAAGATACTATTCTTCCTACTAAAATCAGGGTATACTCTACACTCTATAGTATACAGTTCAATTTTAATCTAACAGCTAGGCAAGTTACTAGCTTTACTTTCATATATTCTTATTCCAAGTCAAGCGCTCTCTTGCTCTCACTTTTTATAATTAATATTACATACACTAGTCTATAAAATAAACTTAATAAATAATAATATTGTAAAATATTATCAACATTAGCCTCTTAAAGTATGTTAATATTTTCTATAAGGTCCTTCTTTCAGCGTAACAGCGTTTTTAATCACGTCAGGACTAGAATTTTTTTTTTAGCGCCGCGTCTTACTACCCTTTCAGGCTATACGCATATGTACTAATTACCCTAGTGAGTTGGGTATGAGGAAGGTAGAATTAAGAGGGAATGTATCCTCATTTGTGTAGAGATAGAGTGGAAAACCATTTTGGAAAAAAATCTCCTCATTACATCCGATCGGGATTCTAACCCTTATATCCCTGTCATCGGCAGACTAGTCTACTGCGAGAGTAGCGCGTTAGACCATGCGGCCACTGAGGCGGGTTTATATATCATGCATTGGGTATATAGTCGTATAATATAGTGATGATCACATAACAGGGCGTTCAGTTATGGGTAAAGCGGGGCAAGGTCAGGGAATATTATTAAAGTTCTGCTATTTTTATGTATTCCCTACATTTTCACTTACAATTGTCATAATATATTTCTTCCATTTAATGCTCATCGTGGATGCCTTGTCCCAGTTAACATAATTATTTTAATTCTTAAAGTCAACTAGTAATTATCGTGTAGTATCTGTCCCCACTCCCTCCTCCTCGCGTCTATAACCAAAGTTGAGGCATCGTTATGAGCGTGTGCGAGAATTCGATTACATTATAGGAGGAAGAAACTAAACAAGAATGTGTCTCACAACAATTTTACACTCTACTGGTGAAAGGCGATCTTTTAATGGCTCAATCTGATCTCAATGGAATCTAATTTAGATCGCGCCACCCATCGCTTTAGGCTGAAATCCTTGTATGGAATTTTAAAATATAATTTGGCTGGACACCCAAACCTCGCAATTAGGGAAGTAACTAACATTTCGGTCCGATTTGTGTAATGGACAAAATAGCCGCCACATACCTGAAAAACAAGGAAAACACAGAAAATGTCACCAAAATCTCTCCTTTTATTATGAAAATTCCTTCTCTAAAATGCAGGGAATTTTTTCGTGTTAAGAAATTAGTGGTAACCCTGAATTAAGACATTTTACTACATTAGTATTAGTATTGTTTTAATGGTATATATATATATTAGGGCTTGGGAATCTTTTGGCATTGGAAGGCCCAAATCTGGCATTTAATGTCACTTCACTTATTTATCAAGGCCGCACACTTCATATACAGTAAATGTTCACTAAATTATAGATACATACCATACCTAAATATTAGTTAATGTATTTTCAACCCATAACGCAGCAAGTTGTTTTTAGTATACTTTTTTTTCCTCCTCTTTATTCATCACGCACATTTTTAATTTGTTATATATTTACTTTATATTCATAAAGGAGCACTTTTTTTTTTTAAGAATGCATAAACTTTATTCCTCGTGGATCTTGGTTCATTTTTAAAGTCAAATATAGATGGGCTATTTATTCATTATACAAGCATATTTTAAAATATAAATCAGCATGTAATATATGGATTATATTAAAAGCCAATAGATAATCACTCAAGAAAGAGTTCTACAAACTAAGCATCTCAAAAGTTTAAAAAAAGACTTCGTTTTATTTTATGAATACATTTTGAGTTAGAGAATGTATCTTTTATAAACGGTGAAGAACCATCTTTGAAAGAATATCCGAAAAGACGGCAGGTTTCCCATCCCTAGTATATATAATATCTACCAAAGGTGACAGCAGCAATCACATGACTTGACGTATGAATGCGTGAAAGTAGGCCTACATTTTCAATATGTTGGATGAGGTTCTACATATTAAATTTGACCGGCTAACTTTGATATTTTGACTGTTGTTGAATGTAACATAATTTCCGGGATCTTTTTTCAAGCACGAACAAAATATTTATAGTGTTCTATCTAAAGACAATATACAAACATTTAAAATGAAATTAACTACTGTCAAAGATGAGTACTGCGCACTTTTTTTATCTAGAAAATGGCAATGGTTGGTATCGAATAAACCTCTGAAAAGAACTAATGAGTTGTGATGGTTTTCGACCGGGATCATCGAAATATCAAAGTTTTTAATGACTTTGGCTTATAGGCCTATCTTGGTTTCTCATTTAGTGGAATTCATATTTTAATTTCTCTAACCTTACAATATACTAGCTATTAAAAAAGCCTATAGAATACGGAACCCTTGTTTCTATATAGGAAAGAAAATACTCAAAATCAATTAGAGAATATACTCTAAAAAATTCAAATAACCACTATGAAAGTTGTCAAGTACATAAAACTGTTGAACGGCCCCTCGTGAGACATGTCGAACTCGCGGCCCACGAACCTTGTGAGTAACTATCGTGCATTACGGACCCTATTTTTCTTTTTATAAACGTCGAATAAATACAACATTTGGGAATTTGGTATATTTTTGAGAACTCTTGCCTCTGAGGTTGGTGTATCGAACCTGTAGTCTCTCTTCATCATAGATCAATTCCCAAAAAATGGTTAAATTTGCGCAACAAATATTTGCACTGTTTTGCAACATCAATGAGAGTACTATTATCAGTACAAGTATCGAGTAAAAAAAGTATTGGTATTGAAAGGCAAATACCGATGTATACTTATTAGATGGATACTTGTTTTACGTAGATTGATTTTCATACGAATCAAACTTTCGACCACCAACATTTATTGAAAGTCACCAACATTTGACTTCTAGAAATATATCTTATTTAATTTAATAGTTAAGATTAATCTAAAAAATGCATAAAAAGCTTCCAATAAAATTTCCTTATGAATTACTGTTTAATTTAGCTCAACATAATTAATAAAACGGACTAAGAATTTAAATATTTATTTATTCCACTTTTCAAATAATGGGCCTCCTAGAAAAATCAGACTAAACGTACGTCAACAGTTTTTTAGGAGTCCGTCTTAACATCCGTTCGGGTTTATACGGTGTACGCTTCTGCACGGATTACGTTAATGGTTTTGGTGGTTGAGAAGGTTTTATTTAGAGTAGTGTACCCGCATTTGCGCGGAGGGAAAGTGTAAAAGCATTTTGTAAAACACACCCTCATTACACCCGGCCAAGATTCGAACCTTGGTATTCCCGTCATCGGCAGTCTATTTTACTGCGAAATTACCGTCTTAGACCGTGCGGCCACCGAAGCGTGTTCTAACAGTTGTTTTCTCTCATGAAATTAAATTAAACACCCGATATATTAACTGTTTACGTACACACATTTATCGACGATTTTTACATACCGTAAGATTTAAAATCCAACATCTACACCTTTGCTGTAACATTAACGCCATTGTTGCATTTAAAAGGTTCAATTTTTTGTAAATATTTTATAGGCTAGTCTTATTTTTCTATATAGGGCTGCGATTTTCAACCTTTCTCGACACAGTAAACAAGTCATTAAAATTGTCGTGGCACACCATCGGTTTTTTAGGAGAGCGTTTATCATTAAAAAAAATAGATTGTGTTTAAATGCTTAGTAGCTAAAATTTTAATAATAATTGTATTTTTTTTAATAATGTTGATCATAGATTTAAAAAATATATATTCCAAACATCTTTTCTTGTTCTTTTTGATACATTCTCAAATTCCCGTGGCTTTTGGTTGAAAAACGGATGATATAGAAGGTCTACTCTTTTCTTTTTATAATGTACTAAACTCGAATAATTTTACTTCAAATTTTGACTTGTTTTAATGTGCCCCCCCCTCCCCCCCCCAGTATTTTTAATGTTATAATCAAACTAGTTTGACACGCCTGATCTACAGCATTTGAAGAACTTCATTGACGTCACAGGGTTGAAAATATGTTGGCTACGCTCTCCGGCAGCGACCTCTATCTATTTATATCTTAATTCTATGGTCAGAACTCACCTCTATGTTAAAAGTTTTCTATCAAATATTAACACCACATTCTTTGTATTTTCTCTTTTTAAAATTAAATTCAATTCCAGTACAAGAAAATGATCAAAGTTACTATTTTTACGAAACAAGGGCGTTGCTGCCCCTAATTAAAGTAATTCTTTGCCTACTTAAAATAGATTTACCGAATGAAGATGGCATTTAAAATAATTCATTAATGAGGACTTATTTTACCCTTAAAGGTAACAAGCCTACTTTGTCATGTTACACTATGAATGGCCCTATCTTATAAGCTACACCATAGTGGAACCAAGCAAGGAGAGCTTGCTTACTACCTTTCATTGTATATGCTACTGTGAATGTGCTGAATGTGATAAGTAGGGCTCGGATGTTTATGACCTATCATATTTCTAGTTTGACCTTTAATTTAATGCTTAGTGAATTACAAACATTTTTTATACTACCCTGACACAAAATATACACATTTTATTTAGCATATAAATGCATATTTTGAGCAGTTTTCGATTTTAGGTCATATTTCCGCAATTATGGGGGCATAAAGACATATTTTGTGTAACGTTACTTAAATAGCTTAACTGTATATTTCTAATTTATAATGGTGTGCGAAGCTTCGAAAAGTCGAAGTCGGAGTCGAAGGTCAAATCTCCTTCGGCTTAGACTTCGACATCTACAATAGCCTTCGCATATTTGAAAAATTTCGAAGGAAGGATTAAACTTCGATAAATTATCAAACGATTTAATTTGATCTTACTAAATATTATACCTACATTACACAAAAGAATTAACACCAAGGTCTTTGATTTGAAGCATAGAAAGCGCTTTAGTTGTGCTATCATACCAGCTCGCGTCTAATGTTTAGTCCATAATATTCCATCTCTTTGCAATAGTCTGTCACAAATTTACTAGTGCATTTTGTCACAAGTTTTTCATAGCTTCTTCACGTTTTCTTTAATATTCAAAATGGCTAGTACGGAAAGTGGGAAACGAAAACAGAATTTAATTTATAATTATTATAATTGAAATGCAGATAAAAAAAGACATACATATGTAAACTTTACAAAATAATTTTATGAGCTCCACATTGTAAGTAAATATTAAAACTTTATTCATAATGTACTAAGTTTATCAGTAAGCCTGTGTGCATACATTATTAATATAGGCCTTCGACTTCAACTTCGACTTTTCTTCGCAAGTTTCAAGCTTCGCTTCGACTTCGCTTCGCATTTAAAAATGGGCCTTCGCACACCCCTACTAATTTCTATCAAAAACCATTTGTACCTCACATTTTATATTAATGTATATTATTGCGTAAATATTTTCCGACCAGATCACTTGAAGGTAAGAATGCTCACAACAGATTCGCTCATACTGACACATTTAAGTAGTGTATACCCGTTCGAGAGAGGACGTTTCTGGAGAAACCTAGGTAGTAAGAACTTGGGGAGTCTTGCTCTGGGGGGTGGGGTTACTGACCGCTTCGTAGAACTGCCCTTCTCCACCCCACTGAATTCTTGTTCTCCTTGTAAAGAAAGACTCCTGGTTATTTTTAGAATGTTATTCTGAATTAGTTGTGAGCTTGTCAAATCAATAATTAACGATTTGTTGACTTTTTTATTTTTCTGCAAGCTTCCTTGATTTTCGGCATAAATACAATAATATTCATTTGACATTAACATACATTTTTAGGGCATACTTATTAATTTTTAGGTCATATATTGGTATTTTTAAGAAGATATTTGCTTGGATATTTCGCGAATTTTAAGGTCATAAACTCCCGAGCCTTAGTAATGAGTTTGTAAAGTTGCCGGGTTCATGGTCATGTTCAAAGGAAGTACTCAAAATAATGTATATATATGCTACTGTGAATGCGCTGGATGTGATGCGTTTGTACAGTCACCGGTGATTCTACAAAGCCACTAGTTCACTTGGGAAATGTAAAAAATGTTTGTACTATTTCACATACTCGCTGAACATTTTATAAAATGCGGTGAGTGTACAAAATTATCATCAACCACCAGTGAATGTTAATAATTCACGTCAAGATTAGGTTTGGTTAGGTTAGTTTAGACAAGCTTAGACTAGTTTATTTTAGCTTAGCTTAATTTAGGTTAGTTTGGATTTACGTTCTATGTTTTTAGCCATGTACACTAGATATTTTTTATAAAATCACCGCTAAGTGTAAATAATACAGTTCATATTTCATACTTTCACCAAACTGCATTGGAAAATTTATAAAATCACTGGTAAATTTAGATAAATCCTATTATTTGTTAAATAAACCATCGCTTTCGGTGATTCTATACATTCGATGGTTATTTTACAAGATCACGAATTCAGCACATTCACAGTAACATATACACGGAGTAACCTGCTTATAAAATTGTGTTAGACCTATATTAAACATAGGATGAAACTTTAGTCAACCTATCTTAAAAATTGTGATAAAATTGTGTTCACTTTAATATGATCAAAATGTGTTCGAGCTTGATCAATGTTCGTGAAGTAATTTAGTTCTAATAGCTCAGTGATTGGTCAGTCAATTTTCCTTTATTAAGTATTAGTAGCTTGGTAGCAGTGGTTCGTCATTCAATCATCTCCTTTATTAATTAAGTCCTAGTAGTTCACTAGTTCGTGATTCACTCGTCCCCTCTATTAATCTGGTCCTAGTTGCTCACTAGTTCAAGATTCACTCGTTCATTCTATTAATCTAATCCTAGTAGCTCACTAGTTCGTGATTCACTCGTCCCCTCTATTAATCTGGTCCTAGTAGCTCACTAGTTCAAGATTCACTCGTTCATTCTATTAATCTAATCCTAGTAGCTCACTAGTTCGTGATTCACTCGTCCCCTCTATTAATCT